>JAQHUG010000621.1:454346-468430 GCA_028555095.1 Dicrostonyx torquatus
CATTTCACTAGATGCTGAAAAGGCATTTGACAAAATTCAACACCCCTTTATGATAAAGGTCTTGGAGAGTTTGGGGATACAAGGAACATATCTAAATAAAATAAAAGCGATATACAGCAAGCCAACAGCTAACATCAAATTAAACGGAGAGAATCTCTGGATATTTTCCATGTTTACGTGGTTTTAAAAATCTTTTTTACTCTATTTCTTTTATTTTATTTTGAATTTTTGCTTTTTTGAGACAGGGTTTATCGGTTTATCTTTGGCTGTTCTGGAACTCACTCTGTAGACCAGGTTGACCTTTAACTCACAGAGATCTGCCTTCCTCTGCCTCCCAAGTCCTGGGATTAAAGGAGTGTGCCACCACTCCCAAGTACTCTTTCTTTCTTTTCTTTTTTTTCCTTTTTAGGGAATTTCTTTATCTTTTTTCATACTCTCCTAAGCCTTCATATATTTCTAAACACGCTATAAACTGTTTAGAGTTTTTTTTTTTGTCTAAATCTATTTTTACTATAGCTCTCTCTCTTTTTTTCTGATGACATAAGTCTTTAATTTGCTAAGCAGTATGGCTAGGATTAAAGCCCCATCTTTGGCAACTAAATCCACCCTATACCCTAGGTTTCTGAGAGTCTGACTTCGTGGTAGAGATACTGGTGGAAGCCACATTTGTTGTCATAACTCTGTGGAGTTTCAAGGTCCCTGCCACAACCAAGAAGCAAGCTGCTGACTACTCATAAACACCATTTTACTGTTTGGTGGCAGAGCCTCTTAAAAGAGTTGCAAAGATTTTGCAGCTAAAGCTGAGTCAGGAAGCCTCTCTTAAATGAAACATGCTTGCCACTGGCAAACAGAGGCCACCCGAGAAAATGCTGCTACCAAGAAGCATTAATTCTATTCTTTTGTGTTTAGAATTTCTTCCCAAGCTCTCTCAAGTTTTATGTGGATGTATTTCCCCCATGTTGGTGCTATTTGTTGACAGAAGTTTCTGTTTTGCCTGGTCCCACAGCCATTCAGTCACAACAAAACACACAGAGGCTTATATTAATTATAAACTGACCTATTAGCTTAACCATATTATTAACTAGCTCTTACAACTTAAATTAACCTATAATTCTTGTCTATGTTAGCCATGTGGCTTCCTACCTTTTATCAGTGAGGTATCCTAATCTTGCTTCCTCTGTGTCTGGCTGTTGACTGCAGACTGAATCTTTCTTCTTCTCAGAATTCTCCTAGTCTGGTGGCCCCACTTATACTTCCTGCCTAGCTACTGGCCAATAAGCTTTTTATCAAACCAATACAAGTGATAAATGTTTACAGGGTACAAGAGCATTTTCTCACAGTAATGGAAATCAGCATGATGGTTCCTCAGGAAGATGATAATTGATCTACCTCAAGACCCTGCTACACCACTCTGGGCATATACCCAAAGGATGCTTCATCTTACTACAAGAACACCTGCTCAAACATGTTCATTGCAGCTCTATTCATAATAGCCAGAAATTGGAAACAACCTAGATGTTCCACAACATAAGGATGGATTAAGAAAATATGGTATATTTACATAAGGGAGTATTACTCATTTTTTTTCCTTTGAGACAGGGTTTCTCTGTGTAGCTTTGGAGCCCATCCTGGAACTCGCTCTGTAGATCAGGATGGCCTCAAACACATAGAGATCTATCTGCCTCTGCCTCCCGAGTGCTGGAATTAAAGTTGTATGCTGCCACTGCCCAGCTCTTTACCCTGTTATTAAAACATCATGAAATTAAAAGGTAATGAATTGTACTACATCTTTACATTTTACTTCACCTTCAATTCATGGTAGAGCCACAAATCCTGGAGATCTCCCAAGGTCTGCAACATGTTAGGTAGCAACATACTTGCCAGATTTTTTTGAAAATTAACTAGTATGATGTAAGTGGATATTCCCTGTATCTCTGCAGTTGCTCCCAAATAACCATATAGAGACTTATTAATTAAAAATGTTCAGCTGATAGCTCAGGTTGGTTACTAGCTAACTCTTATATTTTAAATTAACCAATATTTTTTATCTAACCTCTGCTGTGTGGCTACACTTTCTTCAACATAATACATTCATGTTGCTTCCCTTTGTGACTTTCTCGAGACTCCTGAGACTCTGCTCTTCTTCTCAGTGTCCTCTGTGTCTTGCTGTCCTGCCTATACTTCCTGCTTAGCCATAGGCCAGTCAGCTCTTTTATTAGACCAATCAGAAGGAGCCTTGTCAAAGACACATATTTATACTGTACAAATATTATCCCATAACAGCATAATACTTAACCAGCCATTGATAATCAGGTTGGTTTGTGGTGCACCACCATCAAAATGCCACTCAACATGAACAGTTTTCTCCATAAAAGTAGTGTCTCTTACTATTGTGGTAACTCCATTCTCCTTAAATGTTTAAGGTTGCAGTGGATTGTGTGTAATAAAGAACCCTATGACCTTTTATGTGACTCCCACTGGAACAAAATGTTTAATCAAGTCATATAATTTAGTTTAAAAACATACAATAGGGTTATTAAATATAATATAAATTACAAAAATTATGCAAAGAAACTGAAGTCTACTACAGTATATTCCACTTGAAATCCTCAGTGCCGTGAGTGTTAAATTGGGGGGGGAGGGGAAGGAAATGAAATATGTCACCTAAGAAGCAGCAGTGATTCTTCATTCCAGTAATACTGAGGCACTACAAAGATGTGCACTGAGTTTTACCCCATCAAGGTTGAAGGTCTTGTTTAATGCTGTGCAGAGTTGAATTCAACATACCTATGTATGTTAACTGTGCTTATGGGGGGATTTGTGGAGGAACATTAATAAATAATCTATAGTTCAGTAATCTATAGAATGCTTTGCCTAGCTGCAATCTCTGCAGCAACTCAGAAATATGTAAATGGGTTCCTTCTTGGAGTATATACATACATACATACATACATACATATATATATGTATATATATATATAAAGTTTCTTACTGGTAACTTTGCCCTCAGCTCTCCAAATGATTTCTAAACATTTCTCAATATGTTTGTTTATTTACCATTTCCTTTGTCCTATTTCTCCATCTTTTAATCTCTATTTTGGAGAAAAAGAGAAGAGTTGTATAGCCTTTACTCCTGGGAGGCAAAACTAGTCAGGATAGAAGTCATTTTGATAGTTCTACAACCCTTGTTTGCCTGCTATGGAGAATACTGGCCTTAAGGCCAAGGAAAATGTATTTTTTTCCACACTAGTAAAGCATTTTACTGATTAAAATATTGCAGTATTTCCAGAGATGATCATCTGATTTTTTTCATTTTTCTAGTAAAGCAATGATTCTATTAATAGATTATTTAATACTGGATTATTTGTATATTTCTGGAGTAAATCCCAGTTGTTCCGGATATTTATATTCATAAGTGATATTAGTCTCTTTGGTTTTATCTTCTGTAAACCTTTAGAAGATTTTGGCATAAATGTTATATTTATCTCATAAAACTACAAACTTGCCATATTTTAGCAGAATTCTTCCCTAAAAGTGGACTGGTACTTTTTTTGTGTGCTTAGAAAGTATTGTCAAGTTTCCCTGTTTCTTCTATGGAACTTAATCTGTTTAGTTTCTGTCACTCTTAATCACTTTTCTGTCACAATTAATCACTTAATCACTCTTAATATACTTTTCTAGAAACATGTCCATATCATCCTGGTTATCAGTTCTAGTTACAATGTCACAAAACAATTTCTATGATTTTTGTTTGTTTTACTTTCTGTAGAGAAACTTTTTCATTGGCATTGTGATTTTGTATTTCATCTCTTTTTCCCCTGCAATGGATGGGTTTGCCTTTTCTATTTTATTTTATTTTTATTTTTGCAGTGATAGTTTGTTGTTTTTATTGTTGATTAGTTCTTTTTTAGAAAAATATTTATTTACTTTGAGTTTATGTGTTTGCCTGCTTGTCTGGATGTGCATGTCATGTGCTTATCATGTGTGCAGATGCCTGTGGCATCTAGAAGAGGGTGTTGGATACTCTGGAACTGGAGTCATAGGCAATTGCCAACTACCATATAGGTGCTGGGAACCAAACCTGGGTCCTCTGCAAGAGCAGCAAGTGCTCTTAATCACCGAATTATCTCTTCAGCCCTCAAATTAATTATATTTAAAAAATTGGAATCTTTAATTTCTTGTCTAAAATTATGAAGTCTATACCAGTACTTTGATGTATTTTAGAGATGAGACTTGCTTTGACCACATTCCATATAGATATTGTATTTTCTAGCCAGGATTTACTTTCAAACAAACTGGCCCTGACTGGTTTAAACACTACTGATAAGTTACTTATCAAAACAATATTCGACCAGGCAGTGGTGGCACATACCTTTAATCCCAGCACTTGGGAGGGAGAGGCAGGCAGACCTTAGTGAATTCAAGGTCAGCCTGGTCTACAAAGTTTTCAGAGTTTCAGGACAGCCAGAGCTGTAACACACAGAAACACTTTCAAAAAAAAAAAAAAGGGTAGTTCACAGAAATATTGAGAGGGTTGGAGAACAAACTTTGAGGTTAAACAGCCAGGAAAAAACACCCCAAACCACATGTCAGATCTAGTACTGGTGAGAAATCTGCTACCAGCACTGCCTACTTGTTCCTTTCCTTGTATGAAAGGAGGTGAGATGGACTTTGTGAAGCGCTTGTCTCTGCTGTAGATTCAGTTGTAAATTTTACTCACTCCAACACATCCTAGACAAAATAGCAGGGAGGAGAAAGAAGAAAGAAAAGATTGATTACTAAACTGCCATAACAATGCAGAACAATGGCTATTTCCCTCTGTTCATCCAATACCTCAGCTAGTCCAAGCCCTTTATCACTTGGAGGACCTAAACACTCAGTACTAAGAGGTCATTCAGGAGTTTCAGGCATTGGGAAATTAGAGTACTCACTAGTACTAAGAGTACTCTATTCCAGTTCTCAGGACTTTTCCAGCAAGTTCTCAGTTTCACATATATGATGTGGTGCATGCCTTTGATCTCAGCACTCCAAAAGACAGATCTCTCTGAGTTCAAGGCCAGCCTGGTCTACAGATCGAGTTCCAAGACAGCCAGAGTTATACAGAGGAACCCTGTCTTGACCTGCCCCCTTCAAAAACAAAAAAAAGATGTGGTAGAATATTTGACCACTTGAAATATTAAGCTCTGAAGCTTGGTTTTGTACTATTGTTTTGTACTATTTCAGCACATAGTTCTAAGATATGAGATAGAAAGTAAATTTTTAAAATACATGCTTTGAGCCAAGAGCTTAGGCCTTTGAACTTAATGTCCTTTTTCTTTGGAAACAATAGCTGTCTCAGAGTGCAAGAATGTGTACTTGTCTCATTATTATCACACTGTGGTAGTGACACATGGATCCCA
Organism: Dicrostonyx torquatus; assembly: GCA_028555095.1. Taxonomy (NCBI): domain Eukaryota; kingdom Metazoa; phylum Chordata; class Mammalia; order Rodentia; family Cricetidae; genus Dicrostonyx; species Dicrostonyx torquatus. Next base: position 459,746 of record JAQHUG010000621.1, read on the forward strand.
CACCTCTCATGTATAGAACCCTTTTCTTCAATACTCATATTATTTCAGACATGCAACTTTTCTTTTCTTTTTCTTCTTTTTTTTTGGTTTTTTGAGACAGGGTTTCTCTGTATAACTCTTTAAAGTTGCATGTCACCGGGCAGTGGTGGCACACGCCTTTAATCCAAGCACTCGGGAGGCAGAGGCAGGTGGATCTTTGTGAGTTTGAGACCAACCTGGTCTACAAGAGCTAGTACCAGGACAGGCTCCAAAGCCACAGAGAAACCCTGTCTCAAAAAACCAAAAAAAAAAAAAAAAATGGAAGTAGGAATAGACTGGGATAAAAGGGAATATGTGGTTTGGTTATTCATACCAGAATTTATTTAATCCTTTTCATGGACATTTAGTTTCTATTTTTTTGCCATTTCATACGTATATGATTTTTTTCCAATATGACAGACAAATATTTTTTCATAAACTTTTTTTTTGTCTTTTCAGACGAGGTTTCTCTGTGTATCCCTGGCTGTTCTGGAACTTGGTCTGTAGATCAGGCTGGTCTTCAAGTCAGAGATCCACCTGCCTCTGCTTCGCTAGTACTTGGATTAAAGGTGTACACCACCATACCTGGTTCCATAAAACTTGTCTTAATATTTAGTTTTATTCTGTTTTACTTTCTATGAAAAGCCTAATCATGCCTTTTGACCTTTTCCTATTAAGTCACTCACTTATATTTATCATGGTGCAACACAGAAGCCTTTTACATGTTTCACTTACTAAAGTGTACAATTCCCTGTGTATTAATCATTCCAACTCTGTTCATAGCAGTTCCTCACCATATAAATAATTTTACTCTTAGTAATTAAATCTGTTCCTTTATAGTTCTTGTGATTGGTTTATTCCTTTATAATGACATTTATATAATAACTAAAGGTTTAAAAGAAAATATTTTTATAGTCTTGATGCACAGAAGGCCTTCAAACTTGTGAGGCACCCCTAATTCAGCCAGGCTAGGCAAACTAAGGGCGGTACTGGAGTGGAAATAGGGATCAAGGTTGGTTTCCTTCCCCTGTGGATCACCCTTTCTGTTTATGTGTCTGTCTCTCTCCCTGAGCTGTCAGCCTCTGAGCACAGGGGCTGTGGTGGATTTGCTCAATCCCATTGTCTCCCCAAGTCCTATAGTGAACAATACCAAAGTTGGGGTTTCTTCTCCGTGGGTTGTACCCAGTACCTTGAAAACACACTGTTTCTGGGAGAGGAGGGTAGTGTATTCTTCAATCCCAGCGGGGATCTTCAATACCAGACAGATGTCTATGAGTTCAGGCCTACCTGGCCTACAGAATGAAGTTCCAGGACAGCCAGGGATACACAGAGAAGTCTTGTCTCAAAAAACAAAACAAACAAACAAAACATATGACTATAACTATATATAAAAATATATCTGTAACATGTATATTCCTCCATGATAGAGTCTTATAAGAATGTCCCAGCGACCTGTAAAGTGCATGGGAAAAAATGTCTCTACCCTTTATCACAATGTCTATCAAGATATATTGTGATTATTTTACTTATTCATATCTGTAGCCTCAGTACTAAACAAAGCCTTTCATTGAAGACTTTCTATTAGAGTAACTCAGTTTGCTATGTCTTCTCTGCAGATAAGAAATTATCTTCTTTTATGCTAATGTAAAGCTTTCTAAAAGGCTGAAGCAGCAGCATGATAGCAAAGCTGCTTTTTCATGCCTTCAAATGGATCCTTCTGTGTAGTTCTGTGTAGTTATTTCAGTTCATCACCACAAGGTCATGACTTCCTATTTCACAACAAGTGAGTCTGTTATGTTGTGGCTTTCAATGCTGACAAAAACACAGTGGTTTGGGGGCACTTTGGCCATGAGAATGGTGTAATTACAAGTAAACTCAATCTAATTTCTCATACCAAATGAGACTTCCTTTTTGACAAAGCCTACACATTTCAAAATCTTTGTCTCCTAAAATCTAATCATAATCCATATTATAATGTAAATAAAAATGAGATGACCTCTGAGAAAGGTATATGACTCAGAATATTTTTATATTTGAGTTCTTCTATACTTAAATAAGAATATTCATGTTCTTGAAGTTACTTAGAGGGAGATGAAGACTTCTTTAATTTTTTTTGTATGATGCTACTATGCCCTAATATCAAGTTGGATAAGGAAATTTCAGTATGGGAAAATATCAATTAATATAGGTATGAGAAATCTATATTAAATAAAAATTAAATCTACATTAAAATCAGCTGTTTTTCATTTAAAGGCATAAAATAAAATTATATAATCTTTAGAGAGAACATTTTAAAATTTATTCTTTGTGTTTTCACATCATGCATCTCCATCCCATACATTCCCCCATCCCTTCATATTCACCCTCTGTCTTTGCAAACTGCCCCCCAAATAAAATAAAATTTGAGAGAAAAAAAAGGAAAAGAGAGAAGAAAAAAATCAGTCTCATCATGGAAGTTGTAGTGTGACACAGTGAGTCACGCAGTAACCCTTTTATCCATATATCTTCACTTGCCAAGTGTTCATTGTGAAGAGTTATTGGTCTGGTTCAAGGGTTCTGGTTTCCGCTACACTATTGATGATGGGTTCTCACTGGAACGTCTCTTGATTATCCTGCTGTTGTCCTGTGTAGTGGAAATCCTGTGACTTTGGATCTGCTGGACTGGTCCCTTCATGTGCTCGAGCAGATCACAGATTGGGTAGATGTTAGGGAGGACTGACCCAAAAACCCTGATTCTGGACCTGGGTAGTTGCAGGATTGGTCAGCCTGCCAGCTCTCCTTTGTTCTCACCGCCAAGGTGAGCTCTCTGGCTTTGTCCTGTTGAGTTCATCCCTTGCAGCGATGAGCAAGAGGTGGGGCTGGTTTCCCTGCTTTCGTCTCTTCATGGTCAGATCCCCCACACCTATACCCTCAGGGTCAGCTCCACTGTGCTGCCCATGCAAGGTGTAGGGCCTTGGGGAGAGAGAATTTTAAAGCATAGTAGTGGAATAAAAACTTGAGAGAGACTTCAGGTTTTTGTTATACAAAAATAAAACTTGTGTAAAAAATAGTATTTTCTATTTATTCCTGGAAATTTTCATACATGTGAACAATGTTTTTTGATTGTATCCTGTAGCACCAATTCTAATTGATCTTAATAATAAAAACCTGGAGTTAGATAGTAGGGGGTGAAAACTAAAAGATCAGAGAAACAGAGCAGCCAGTCACTAGTTCTTACCTCTATAAATACCTCAGACAGCATGTGGTATCCTATCTCTACAAGTCCTCAAACTGAATCTTGAATCTTGTCTCCTGCCATATATTCCTCTCTCTGTCCAGCCATATCCCTTCCTGTCTCCATCCCCCTAGATTGAAGGTGTGTGACTCCCAAGTCCTGGGATAAAAGGTGTGAGCCATCACGTCCTGGCTCTGTTTCTCTTTGAGACCAGATCAATCTTGGGTAGCCCACAGTGGCCTTGAACTCACAGAGATCCATCAGCCTCTTTCTCCCAAGTGCTGGGATTAAAAGTGTGTGCATTTGCTGCCTGGCCTCTATGGCTAAATAGTGGCTTGCTCCACACTCTGATCCTCAAGCAAGCTTTATTTGTTAGAGCACAAACAAAATATCACTACTGTATCCACCCTACCCCTACAACTCCTTCCAGGACCGTAGCTACTCTTTTTGAAAAAAATAACAACTAAGTTCAATTAGTGCTATGTTAGGGTTTACTATTGCTGTAAAGAGACACAATGACCATAGAAACTCTTATGAAGAAAACAATTAATTGGGGTGGCTTGCTTACAGTTTCAGAGGTTCATTTCATTGTGATCATGAGGGGAGCATGGCGGTGTTCAGGCAGATGTGGTGCTGGAGCTGAGAGTGCTACATCTTGCAGGCAACAGGAAGTGAACTGAGTTAAAGGTGAGAAAAAGACCTCAAAGCTCAGCCCCACAGTGACACACTTCCTCCAACAAGGGCACACTTCCTAATGATGGCACTCTTTTGGGGACACATTTTTTTTCAAACTACCACATGCTCCCCATATGTACATTGGTGTAGGGCCATCTGATGGGTCATGTGAACCCTAACAGTTACCGTAACACCAGAGCAAAGAGACACTTCTTTCTCCAGTAGCCATCAATAGCCTATAAGTCCTCAGCTAGGAATGGAACCGCAGGAGACTTTCCTCAGCTGGACTGGAATTTCATCTGGCTTGATCTGGTGCAGGTCTCAGTCAGGTAGCCACAATTGCTTTGAGTTCATGTCTACAGTGCCCAGAAGACAGAATTTCACAGGGGTTCTCTGCATACTCCTACTCTTTTATTCTTTCTACCTTCTCTTTCTTGATGTTCTCTGAGCCTTGGGGTGGAGGAACCAGGTATATAGAGATGTACCATCTAGGACTGAATACTCACATTCACTTATTCTCAGCCTTTTGACCTGTTATCAGTCTCTGTATTAGCTGTTATCTACTACAAATAGAAGCTTCTATAACCAAGGTTGAAACCAGCACAAATATATATATATATATATATATATGCATAGATATTTAGAAATGTTTTTGGCAATAAGATTATTTGGCAAAACAAAAATTGTAATTTCTCCTGCTAAGCCCAATGACTTCCTAAGTCATGTTTTTTAAAAAGCCAGGTTTATAGTAATAGACATGAATTTCTTCTGTGCAGCAGACCTCAAATGCGAAAAAAAAAGCAGTTGGTTACCCCTTTAACTGTTGCACCAGGGGTCATATCTTACCCAACAGGGCAGCACTATAGAATGCAGTGTCCAGTGCTGGGTAAGATCATTGGTATCTTTTCTTCCTAAGAAGCCTGCCTAGAACATGCCAGTACTATGCAGGCTAACCAATAGGGAGAGAGCTTCTTGGTCAGTGCAAGATTGAGTTCTCTGTGTCCTACAACCAACGTGTGTAGTTTCTTCAGCTGTTTTTACCATTGAGTAAGGCTCTTTATCTAGGGATGAGGCTACTTCACCCCTCATCAATAATCTTTTTATAGCAGATGCAGACTATTACAGAGATCCACAAGTAGCTCAAATGCAGAGAATAGGTGATTGTAGGGTGTCCAATTCCATCTGGTACATGAAATCCCTACACCCAAAGCTCAGGAAACATCATTGTTAACCAGGTCTGAAAGATTGTAAAGACCAGACACCAGGATACATGCTGTGAGATAGTGCCTTCTAGATACCCATGAAATCTCAACAATATGGTTGCCTAAATAAGACCTGTGTAATGATACCAGTCAACATTTCATTGAATCTGTGTATTTTTTATAGGATGGCCTTTTGTTTTAGTGGTGTCTTTAGGGTATTTTATGTATAGAATTATATTATCTGCAAATTGGAATACTTTGACTTTTTCCTTTCCTATTTTTGTCCCTTTTACTTTTTTCTCTTGTCTTACTGTTATAGCTAGATTTCAAGCACTATATTGAATAAGAATGGACAGAGTTGATACATTTGTCTTGTTCCTGATCTGAGTGGGTATGCTTTGAGATTTTTTTCCACTTAGAGTGTTGTTGTATATTGCTTTTGTTATATTGAGATATATTCCCTTCATGTCTAGCTTCTCCATGATTTTTTATCATGAAGAAATGTTAGATTTTGTCAGAGGCCTTTTATGCATATGTGGGGACAATTATATGATTTATTTACATTTGCTTATGTGATGGTAACATTTAATGATATGCAAATGTTGAATTACTCCTGAATCTCTGGAATGAAGCCAGTTTGGTTATGACAAATGATCTTTTTGAAATGACCTTAAATTTGGTTTGTGAATATTTTATTTAGAAAATTTACAACTATGTTCAGTTAGAAGAATGACTTGTAATTTTCTTTCTCTCTAGCTCTCTCTCTTTCTTATGTGTGTATATGTGCATATATGTATACATAGACTACCCTGTTACCAAATATATATACATATACATATATATATGTTTAGGAGCTTCATAAAAATGTTTAGGAGCTGTCATTTTATGGGATAATTTGAGTAGTATTAGTTATTTAAAATCCTGGTAAAATTCTGCAGTGAAATCATCTGGTCCCATGCTTTTTTTCCAATTTTCATTTTTCAAGTTAGGAGAACTTTGTTAATATTTCAATCTCTCAGATAGTTATAGATTTGTTTAAATTATTTACTTCATTTGGCTTAATTTTGTATTTTGTATGTACCTAGAAATTTATCCATTTCTCTTAAGTTTTCTAATTTAGTAGAATAGATGTGTTTAAGGTATTTTATTATAATTTGCTAAATTTCACTGGTGTCTATTGTAATAGCTCCTTTTTTGGATTTTTGTTTTTCTGAGACAGGGTTTCTCTGCGTAAAGAGTATTGGGTGTCCTGGAACTCACTCTGCAGACCAGGCTGGCCTCAAACTCACAGAGATCTGCCTGCTTTTGCCTCCCAAGTGCTGGGATTAAAGGCGTGCGCCACTATCACCCAACAATATCTCCCTTTCTGTGTCTAGAATGATTTAATTTGATTTTTCTTTCGTTTAGTTAATTTAGCTAAAGGTTTGTCAATCTTATTTCTTTTCAAAGAACCAACTCTTAATTTCATTGTTTTTTTGTGGGTTTTTAAAAACATTTTTTAATTGATTCTTTGGGAATTTAACATCATTAACCCCATCCCACTTGTTTCCCAGTCCTTGTAACCTCAGTTCCACTATGCTTCTCCTTCTTTCCCACCTCTCCATCATTTATTCATTGTCAGTGGGAGCTGAGATGTGTCAAACAGTATCCCTTTTGCTCAAACAGCTTTGCTTACAAATGTTCATTGGCAATAAATAGTTGGTCTGTTTCATGTCCTTTGACTTCTTTTTTTTAAAAAAAATATTTTATATAACTTTATTTTATGCATATTGGTATAACGATGTCAGATTCTCTGAAACTAGAGCTACAGACAGCTGCGAGCTGCCATGTGGTTGCTGGGAATTGAACTCAGGTCCTCTGGAAGAGCAGTCAGTGCTTTTAACCACTGAGCCATCTCACCAGCCCCATTCTTTGGGTTCTACTACATCAATACTGGACCCTAACTGAGAATCCTCTCTGCTATTCTGCTATTGCCCTGAGTCACAGAGATCCTGAGATTATGGTTCCTCCAGCGCTCCCATGCCAATGCCACTGATGTCACTGCCTTGTGGTAGCCAGTGACGTGGTGACTGGAGGGGGTCTCCCTCTTGCCCACCGTATACCAGTGCAGTCCTCTGGCAGGCTGGTGAGAAGTGGGACCAACTTTCCCACAGTAATGGGCTAAGGGTGTGGCTAGCTCAACACCACCCTCAGACATCACCATGTCTTTAGATGGCAGCCCATACCACAGGCATCAACATAGTTTTTTATGATAATATGGTCCTTAGACATCAACACAGACCCCAGGCTATCGTAGGACCACAGAACCAGACCACTTAGATAAGTACAGCCCTGGTGGCAGCCTGGCCCTTGGAAATCAGCATGACTTCTGACAGCAGACAAGACCATGGAAATCCACATAGTCCTTGGTGGTAACACAGCCACAGACATCAACACAAACCCCAGCTTCAGTAGGGCCATGGATAAGGCTCAGAATCACATGCTCTAAGGTGGGGCAGTACAAGTAGCTCCCACCAGCCTGTTCTCACTTCTCACCACATTGCACATGAACTGCTCTTATGCTCCCATCTTTCTACCTCATACTTACTCATCATAGTGGTGGGAACCCAGCCCACAATGCATGGTGGCTGGACTGGGGCTCTCTCCATTGATTCTTTGTATTGTTTTTTCATTTCTATTTCATTATTTTCTGCTCCAATATTGATTATTTCTCTGCATCTATTGTTTTGGGGTATTGTTTGTTCCTTTTTCCCCCAAGAGGTTAGGGTGAATGATTAAGTTGTTTACTTGGGTTCTCTATGGTTTTGTGATGTAGGCACTTAACATCATAAACTTTCCTATTAGAAATGTCTTCATTGTGTCCTATAAATTTTGGTATTTTGTATTTTTGTTTTCATTCAGTTATAGGAATTTCTTTTATTTCTTTAGTGATCAATTTATCAGTCAATAATGTGTTGTTTTGTTTATGCATTTGTGAACTTTCTATAATTTGCTGTTTATAGCTAGCTTTATTTCATTGAAGTTAGGTAGAATACAGGATGTTATTTCAACATTACTGTATTTCTTCATATTTGCTTTGTATACTGCTGTGTAGTTGACTTTAGAGAAAGTTCCATAGACTTCTGAGAAGAATGTATATTCTTTAGTGTTTCAGTATAATGTTCTATAAATTGAATTTCTTTAATGGTGTCATTTAATCCCAGTGTTTCTCTGTTTATTTTTTAGGAGGATGCACTATCACTGTATTGGGGTTAATATGTAGTTTTACATCTAGTACTCCAATGCTCAAGAGATGCTACAGTTGTTAAGAGCACATACTGACTGCTCTTTCAGAGGACACAGGTTTGGTTCCTAGAATCCCTGGAGCTACAGTTATGGATGGTTATAAGCTGCTTAGTGTGGATGCTAGAAACTGAACTCAGGTCCTCTGGAAGAGCAGCAAGTGCTCTTAATCATGAAGCCATTTCTCCAGTCACTCTTAGACCTTTTTTTCCCCTTTTTTTATTGTTAAAAGAAAAATTTACATTTACTCCCCTTGTTCCCGGCCCTCCCGCTCCCCCACTACCCCACCGCCCT
>JAQHUG010000622.1:14434-51217 GCA_028555095.1 Dicrostonyx torquatus
GTGATGGAGGACTGGGGAGGACGGATCTGTTAGCTGAGAGCAGAGTCGGTGATGGAGGACTGGGGAGGACGGATCTGTTAGCTGAGAGCAGAGTCAGTGATGGAGCACTGGGGAGGACGGATCTGTTAGCTGAGAGCAGAGTCGGTGATGGAGGACTGGGGAGGACGGATCTGTTAGCTAAGAGCAGCAGGGATGGTGGCAGTACAGTTAGCAAAGCAAGAAATTAGAGCAGAAACTAGGATCAGGAAGCAGTGAATGGTCTCTTTAGCCAAGTATACACGAGACGTTGCAAAAGTGAGGGTGGGTTTCATGTAGTGAGTGTTTGGAGTATGGATTGCGGTTAGAACTCTGGGAGAGTAGTTTTACCTGTAACAGTTGGTGATGAAGTGTGGGCAAGATCAGAAGGAAGATGTGGAAGTTGTGTGGCTGACTCTTCTCAGATACTTGATCACAAAGCCAAGTAATAGATGAGGGGCAGGCTTTGGGGATGTAGCTCAGTTGGCAGGTCCTTGCCTCGCTTGAGGAAGCCCTGGGTCCCATCCTCAGAATGTAGTTCCTGCACTTGGGAGGTGGGGGCAGGAAGATCATGAATATCATGTCATCTTTGTCTGTGCATTGAGTTTATGAGGCCAGCTGGACTATGGGAGAACCTGTCTCTTAGAAAATGATGAGATAAGGGAGCAGCCAGAAAGGTGGGGAAGCACAGCGCATTTGTAAGCTGGGAGAATGACAGGGTTTAAGACTCAGTGAGGAGGGATGTGTGTGATGTGGAGGAAAAGATCAGTTACTGGAACAGGGTTTGCTAGGGGATGAGGGCCAGAGAAGTGTGCCGGGTGTGGTGTGCACTGGGAGGTAGAGTTCAAGGCTAGCCTGCTGTACATAACAAGGTCCAGGCCAGCCTTTTGAGACCCTGTCTAAAAAGAAGCCCAGCTTTAGAAAGGAAGACTTTGTGGCTATGGCAGGAGTGTAGAAACCATGTGACTGTGCAAATCCATTTACTTTTGTAATATGGAGAGAGACAAAGAGACCAAGGCTTTGCTGCTGGTCACTTGGTTTCTCATGGAGCAGGAGGTGTAAAGTTGTGTCTTTTTTTGTTTTGTTTTTTTTGTTTTTCAAGATAGGGTTTCTCTGTAGCTTTGGAGCCTGCGCTGGAACTAGCTCTTGTAGACCAGGCTGGTCTCGAACTCACAAAGATCCACCTGTCTCTGCCTCCCGAGTGCTGGGATTAAAGGCATGCGCCACCACCGCCCGGCGGAGCTTTCTAGTCAAGGCAAGAATTGGAACTATGATTTTATTGACAGGAACTTGTACATTAGAAGTCAGACATCTTGGAAAGAGAATCATGACATTTTGGAAGGATTTCTTTGACGTGACAGAAAGGCTCTAACCATACACTTGAGGGTCCACAGCATCAACTCCAGTATTTCTAGCAGGAGTCAGACTCAGTGTGCAGCTGTACTCAGCAGGGGCTCAAGGCATGCTAGCAGAGTGAGGCATCTTAGCAGCCTTCCAGAGCTCGTGACTCCCCCAGGAGCAGCCTGTATCAGCGGGAGCATTCCTGCTTGAGTTAGAGACTTGACGCTGAGGCTTTAACAAAGAAGATGCTGTTCCGATGTGTCTGTGCGATGTAGAATGAATATATCAAACTAGTTGGCACCAGGAATCTGTTCACTACCTATAGTGTTCCAGAAAGGAAGCAGATATTTTACATAAACTATCTTGTTTGCACAAATAAGTTAGACATGGTGAGCCATCCTTAACTTTTGGGGGAGTAGGGCTCTGTGAAATCCAAGACCCAACCTTACAAACTGGGTCTGTGTGAGTATTGCTGTATTAACTACTTCCAGACAGTCTGTAAGGAAGGTAAGGATGTCCTTAGGGCAATTTTGTCAGTTTGAATTATCTTTAGGTTTCTAATAAGCAGTCATTGAGGATGTTTATTATGAATAGTGTGATGTTCATGAATAATTGTCATGAATATTATGATAAAAATATTCTTGGAACCCCAGTTTAATCAGTGGAAGGATTAAAGAGTTTTAGGGCTTGGAGAGTTGACACAGTGGTTAATAGTACATGTCCTCTTCCAGAGGACCTGGGTTCTGCTCCCAGCACTCATGGGGGTTTACGACCATCAGTAACTCCAGTTCCAGAGGATGTGCTGCCTTCTTCTGGTCTATGTGGACACGGTAATGGTACACAGACAGGCAAAACACCTATACACCAAAAGTAAAACTGAATTCTAAAAATTAAAGTCATTCTTAGTTTTTGATAAGTAAAAATTCTGACCTTTCATTGACTTATCTTTGGTGTTTTAACAGGGTTCACAGAAGCTGTCATGTCACTGTGTATGACACATCAGATTGTCAGATTGAAGAAACTAAAACACTTTTCCTAGCTCAAGTTAACAAATGTTCATCAAGTTACTCTTTGTTAGATTTCTTCCCATTTCAAAAATTTAAGGGGGGAAGATTTTTGTTTGTTTGTTTGTTTTGTTTTTCTGAAACTCTTTAAAAGTTTCTATAAAAAACTGATTTTAGAAGATCTCAGCTAGGCATGGTGGCATACTATAATCCCAGCACTCATGAAGGAGGACTGCCACATGTTCAAGACCGGCGTTGCCTACATATCATTAAGTCAGCCTGTATTTACAGTGCTTTACCCTGTTTCAAAAACCAAAAGGCAACAGTAAAAATTTTGAGTAACATTTACATCTATTTTGTAGTAGTGGGTACATTTTACCTTCTCTCCTCCTAAAATTATGTATAATGGGGGCTGGAGAGCTGGCGTAGCACTCAAGAGCACAGACTGCCCTTTGAGAGGAGAGCTTGATGCCTGGCACCCATGTCATCGGTCGGGTTGCTTATAGCTGCCAGTAACTCCATCTCCCAGGGAATCTGATGGCTCTGACCACCTCAGGTCACCTCGTATACCTATAGCCACATTATAAAGTCATGCAGAGACACATAATGGAAAATGAAAGTAAATCTTTAAAAAACTGTTAGATATACTAAGAAGAGTTCTGGGTCTGCTAAGGTGACTCAGTAGGGTAAAGGCAATTTCCCCCGAGACTGGAGACTTGAGTTTAATCCCCAGAACCCACATAATGGAAGGAGAGAACCAACTTCCTCAGGCTGTCCTCTAACTTCAGCGCATGCGCACGCCGCGCGCGCGCGCGCGCGCACACACACACACACACACACACACACACACACACACACACAATTTTAAAAAGAAATAGTTCTGAAGCCAGAGCCTGGTGTCTAACATCAGTAATCGTATCACTTGGTTGGGCAGAAGTATTGCCGTGAATTTGAAGTTAGCTGGCACTGCATAGTGACTTTGAGACCAACCTGAAACCCTGACTCAAAATAAAAAAAAAAAAAAATAGTTCTTAGATTTGATGTAGAAAACAAAACGAAAAGTCTGTGTTTAGTAGTCACTACTTACATGCTATAATTTGTAATTTGTAATATTTTTCTATGGTGATACTAACTCATATCTATAATAAATCTAAATCCACGAGATGTTTCTGCACTGTATAGACAGTGTATTCCCTGGATACACTAATTCATACCGACTGGCATTTTATGAAGTAGAGTGAGACCGTAGTGAAAAAGGAGCAAGAACCAGCATCAGTGATGCTCAAGTAAAAAGAGAAGCCTGTCACCTGTCATGTCTTGAGGTCTTTGATGATGCAGACCTTTCATTGACCCCACAGAGGAGAGCTGGTACTCATTGTAATAATTAGAATTAAAGCCATTCAGATGTTTACTTTATTCAGTCTTGTGATTTTGAGTTAATGAAGAATGCTTTGCTCTACCTGAAGTTTCTGCCTTGCCTTCCACAGGTATCTTCACAGCCACCACTTTTTGGAGTTGGTTACGCTGCTTCTGTCAATTCCAATAACAAGTGCCCACCCTGGTGTACTGCAAGCCACAAAGGATGTTCTAAAGTTTCTTGCACAGTCACAAAAGGGCCTTCTCTTTTTTATGTCAGAATATGAAGCAACAAACTTACTGATCCGAGCTCTATGCCACCTCTATGATCAGGATGAAGAGGAAGGTCTTCAGTCTGATGGAGCTGATGATGCGTTTGCCTTGTGGCTACAGGACTGCACCCAGACTCTGCAGTGCATCACAGAGCTGTTCAGTCACTTCCAGCGGTGTACAGCCAGTGAGGAAACTGACCACTCGGATCTCCTGGGCACCCTCCACAATCTTTACTTGATTACTTTTAATCCTGTGGGAAGATCAGCTGTTGGTCATGTTTTCAGCCTTGACAAAAACCTTCAAAGTCTCATTACTCTAATGGAGTACTATTCCAAAGAAGCCCTAGGGTAATTTTCTGCTTACTCCTTACAATCTCAATTACAGTAGAGAACTAGATCACTAATGGGACAGTTTCTTTACAAAAGAAGTCTCTTTTGGCGTGTGTGTGTGTGTGTGTGTGTGTGTGTGTGTGTGTACACTTATATATGTTTATCTAAAGATAAGACATATATATCTTTTTTTTTTTTGGTTTTTTGAGACAGGGTTTCTCTGTAGCTTTGGAGCCTATCCTGGAACTAGCTCTTGTAGACCAGGCTGGTCTCGAACTCACAGAGATCCGCTTGCCTCTGCCTCCCGAGTGCTGGGATTAAAGGTGTGCACCACCACTGCCCGGTGACATATATATCTTTTGTCATAACATTATTCTAATTAAGAATTAGACTAACAAGAACCTCTAATGTGGCTAATAAGCAATGCTGTGGACTTTTCCAGCTGCTCTCATTTACTAGAAGGGAATCCTAAAGCTCAGAAATATTTGCCTTAAGTATGATGCATTCACTCTCTTACTGTCTAATTTCTAAACCATTCATGGTGCTCTGATTCTGAAATTGCTTTGATTAAATGGTGGAATTGAGGAAATTAATGCTATCTCAAGAAAAAAAATAGGCTTGGGAGATATGCTTCTGAGCCTGGCATGGTAGTGCATGTCTGTAATCCCGGTACTTGGAGGCCGAGGAAAGCAGATTGGGAATTTGAAGCCATCCTTTGCTACATAGTGAGTTTCGGGCCAACATGGATCATATAGTGAGATTGTTTGCCCTGAGTATGTACAAGCTTTCTTTCTTGTCTTTATTCTGTAAACAGTGCAATAGCTATTCACATAGCCTTTACATCATGTTAAGTATCCCAAGTAGTCTAGAGTTGATTTAAAGTGGATGGGAAGATGTGCACATAATATGTTATACTGTGCCATTTAATACAAGGGACAGGTGGTGCCGTGGATTTTGGTGTCTGTGGGGTCCTGGAACCAGTATTCTATAGATACTGGGGACAACTGTTAATACTTTTTTCAGATGACTTGAAAATGAAGTGTAAGATCTGATTGTTGTTTTTCAGGAAGTTAGGTGATATTTATAATGTTGGATTGTGAATTCCTTGATCTCTTTAACAAAGCATACCAAAAAAGTATTATTGTTATTATTCCTGAAAAAGTATTTTCATACCCCACACTTTAAACCCTTATTTTATTTCAGTGATTCCAAGTCTAAGAAGTCAGTAGCTTATAACTATGCATGCATACTTATTTTGGTGGTGGTTCAGTCTTCCAGTGATGTCCAGATGCTGGAACAGCACGCAGCGTCTCTCTTGAAGCTTTGTAAAGCAGATGAAAATAATGCTAAATTGCAAGGTATGGTACCTGGAGCTGTTTTAAACACTTGTGATACATGAAGAGAAAAGGCTGAATTCTTGTTATCATTGCCTTTTCATATGTGTGGGGGTGTGTATGCATGTGTGTGCATACATAGGCCTTGAGTCTAGAAGGTGACATCAGATGTCTTTCTTAACTGCTATCTACTGTATGGTTTCTCCCTGAACCTGAAGCTTGCCATTGTAACTAGACTGGCTGGCTACCAAGCCCCTGAGAAACATCTGTCTGCCACACCAGTGCTGGTGTTTCAGGTGTGTGGCATCTGTTTATACCATGCCTGGCTTTTGCATGAGTGTCAGAGATCTGAACTGAGATCCTTGCACAGCAGGCACCTTGCCTACTGAGCCACCTCTCCAATCCATTTTTAATTTCTTGAGTTGCCTTTTATGGAAAGAGTTTATAAAACTTAAGGTTTCATTAAGGTTTTAGAATATAAATGAAAAGGTTTGAAAGTGCCTAGTTAACCAGGATAGACAAATTTTTGCTCTAGTTTTGTTTCTGCATATTTTGCTACACTGAGATGTTTGTGCTGTTCTGAGTTAACTTACAAGACTCCTTATAAGTTAATAACACATTGTACTATTAAACGTAGTTCATTTTAAAATGGCAAGTTAAGAATTGGGCCAGTGATACAGCTCAATGTTCAGATATTTCTCTAGCATGCATGGCAGCCCAGGTTTAATCTAACCCAGCAGCACACAAAAAAAAAGGCAAAAGAAAAATTTTCTGCTAAAAGAACAAGGGTTACTCAGCTAAATGTCTCTTTATAGCTTAATTATATTAGAAAATACATATATTTCTATAATATATATATATATTTAAGTATATATGTCTGTGGAGAGGTTGGAGGCAGCAGTAAAGATATGTAAATAAATGCTGCATTATATTAGTTTATAATCATATTTCTTTTTTTTTTTAAATATTTATTTATTCATTATGTATACAATATTCTGTTTGTGTGTATGCCAGCAGGCCAGAAGAGGGCACCAGACCTCATTACAGGTGGTTGTGAGCCACCATGTGGTTGCTGGGAATTGAACTCAGGACCTCTGGAAGAGCAGGCAGTGCTCTTAACCTCTGAGCCATCTCTCCAGCCCTATAATCATATTTCTAAATCTTGTTTTAGTGTTTTCATTTATTACTGCAATAAATTCATTTTAATTAGGCAGACTGGATAAGTACTCAGATAGGTAATAGTAATTACTAAGTTTTGAGTCAGCATAGTAGGGCTCCATTTTCATTTTATTAAGTACATGTAAAGAATTATATTCAGAAAGTGGTATAGTGGCATACACCTGTAATCCTAGCAGTTGGGAGGTTGAAACAGAAAGATCATGAGTTTAAGGCCAATTTGGGGTATAGTGTGAGACCTAGCTTAAAAAAACAAAAGAGAATTAGACATCAGAGTTTATCCTTTTGTAAAGTCTAGATGATTCAAATTATTGCAGATATGATGTTTTCCTTTTGGGAAAAAAGTTTTGTTATAAAGACTTACATTTAAAAATATTATAGATTATTCTTTTTGTTTCTAAGAACTTGGCAAGTGGCTTGAACCTCTGAAAAACCTCAGATTTGAAATTAACTGCATCCCAAATCTAATTGAATATGTTAAACAGGTAAGTAAAAGTTAAAGAGCGTTGGTTGCTTTGAAACTGTGATGGTACATAGTGATAATACTGAAGTGACTTTCTAGGTAATGTAGAGCTCATGGCCTTGATTGACCCCTGTAGCTTTGTAGAGAACAATATTGGATACATGGATGTAGATAATCATGTACATTAACACACATGCATATGCTGCTTTGTTTAAATTACGTGTTACTCCATGTATGAAGGTCAGAAGGCAGCTTGTGGGAGTTGGTTCCCTCCCACCATGTGGAGCCCAGGGCTAGAGCTCAGGTCATCATTCTTGGAAAGCACTTTTACCTGCTGAACTGTCCTAGGCTCTAAACAACATTTAAAGTTAAATGCTATGTTATCCTAACTTTAATTAATGAAATAATTTGACTCAGAATATTTAGGTGAAAATTGATATAGCCAATTCCAAATAATTTCAATGTGGCCTGTTTTCTCTGTTAATTTTGAATAGTGAGAACTGTAGTTGAAGGGAAAACTGAAATCTGTAAAATCTATGCTTCATAATAGTAATGTTGAAAAATCTGTGGATGTTTCATAATGACAATCAGTGCATTTATCATTAATCTTGGAAGTTTTTTCTTCTTTTTCTTTTTCTTCTAATTTGACCCAGTGTGCAGCATAGCAAGATGGACTGAAGGCACACACACGTGAACATTTTAAACTACATCACTATAGGCTGAATTATCTTCTACTGTTTATCTTATGAGCGCTGTGTGCTTGTGTATGTGAGAGGGAAAGCCTCTTTGGTTTTGCAGTTGTATATTATTAAAGTAATATTGACCAACTTGTTGCTGTTCTGAAGTAACAAGGTACTATTTAGAGTTATTTGTCACAGGTCTTGCTGTTTTGGTGATTCCTTTTTTATCTTTTTGTTCTGTGTCTCTTAAGAATATTTTTGTTTGTTTGGGTATTTATTTATTTATTATTGACAAGGTCTCACTGTGTAGCCAGCCCTTGCTGGCTTATAACTCACAGTGTAGACCAAGCCAGCCTGGAACGTACAGAAATTGACCTGTCCTTGCCCCCTGAGTGCTAGGATTAAGGGTGAATACCACCATGCCTGGTTCTTAGGAATAATTTTATCTCCTTTGATGCCGTTGTGTTCTTATCAGTGCTGCAAATGACATGTGAAACTTTTCTATGTTTTTTCTTTCATTAGTAGTTGATGCTCTGTAAACTCAGATTGGTTGTGTAGCGTGATCTTTGGTGACGTGTGCAGTAAATGTATAGTGATTTGAGTTAAAGTATTAACTAGTAAGAAATTTAGTTTTAGAAGTTGAGTTACAAGAGCCTGTTGTACATGCCTGTAACTTCAGCCCTCCAGAAGTGAGGGCAGAAGGATCAGGAGTTGAGGTCATACTCTGCTACATACTAGTTCAAGGCAGCCTAGGCTACATGAGATCCTGTCTCAAAAGGAAAGAGGAAAAAAAAAGAAATTGAATTATGTTCTATAACTTAGAATTTTAGATTGTGCTTGGTGGTGCATCATTGAAATCTCAGCACTGATGACTGAGACAGAAGATTGGGGCTTAGAAGCCAGCAGAGTCTGCATGGGAGCTAGCTCAGTTGATAGCTCCTGCCCAGAATGTTCTGACTTCCCTGCCTTCCCAGTACCATGTACACTGGGTGTGGTAGCGATCTTGTCCTCAGCTGCATGGTGAGTTTGAGGCCAGCCTGGGCTACCTGAGACTCTAACTCAAAGATCCAAAACAGCAAAAACAAAATTCTGATTTTCATATTACCTTATATTTATCTCTATTTGGGATTTGGTTTGAGATAGGATCTGGTTCTGGAATGTGGGCTGGCCTCTCCCCAAGTCCCAAGGTTACAGTTGTGCACCTTCTCAGATCGCTGTCCTGTTAACTTTGATGCTGTCAGTGATTCCTGTCTTAAGATATACTGAACACAGTGGATCCAGTGTGAAAACTAGGATTTCTTGTCACAGGAATCTGTAGAACTGCGAGAAAAGGGTGAAGGGAAAGGACAGTGAGAATGGGCGCTGTGAGGAAGTGGGTGGTTTGTTTTTAAAGCTTATACCCTGAGACTTAGAAGTCTTCGGAATACTTAAAGCCTCTAATGTAATTTTTTCAAGTTATGAATTTATTTATAATGTTAGTCTATGAAAGCTGCAAACGTAATAAAACTATTTGTTGTTTGCAAACAGAACATTGTCATCTACTACAGAAATCAGTTATATTTCTTGTTCTCTTTCTTCTCTTTGGTGTCTGCATTTTAGAAAATGAATGCTATTTAGTTTACAAATGTTTCGAGGTTTCCCCTTCAGTCTTGAAAAATATTTAGTAACCAAGGGGTTTTTAGAATACGTCTGGCACAATGGTGCATACTTGTAATTCAAGTTCATGGCTAGTTTAGACATCTTAGTGAGACTTGGACTGAAAACAACACAACAAAACCCCCCAAACACAAGAGCTCAGTTGTCAGTGCTTCGTTTTTGAGAGAAGGTAATGTAAAATGGGTATAGAAAGAAAGAGGTACTTTAAATTTTGTTTTGTTTTGTTTTGTTTTGTGATTTTGTTTTTTGAGACAGACTTTATCTCTGTAACAAACAGCCTTACTGTCTTGGAACTCACCTTGTAGACCAGGCTTTCCAGAATTCACAGAGATCTGTCTATCTCTGCCTCCTGGGTGCTGGGATTAAAGGTGTGCAACACCATTTTAATTTTTTTTTTTTTAAAGACAGGGATTCTCTGTAGCTTTTGAGCCTGTCCTAGAACTTGCTCTGGCCTCAAACTCAGAGAACTCTGCCTGTCTCTGCCTCCTGAATGCTGGGATTAAAGGCGTGTACCACTATCGCGTGATTTATTTTAAATTCTTAATACAAAGACTCATTGGTTTTTATTTACTGGCTTTGTTTTAGTACTATAAATATGCAAATATATTAAATTTAATTTTCTCTACATAATATTATACAGTATAACATGTACCCATGATGGAACTGGAGATCTGGTTCGGTGATTAAGAATACTGGCTACTCTTCCCTAAGACCCAGGTTCAATCCCCAGCACCTAAAAGCTATAAATGTAAACAAAACTATTTGTTGTTTGCAAACAAACCATAGTCATTTGTTAAATGCAGAAAACAATTACATTTTTTGTTCTTTGGTGTCTGCATTTTAAAAAATGAATGCTGTTTGATCTATAAATGTTCCAAAGTTTCCCAAGTCTTGAAAAAGTTTTAGTAATTAAGGGGTTTTTAAGATACAGTCTGGCATGATGCCTACCCGTAATTCTAGCCATTTATGAGACAGAGGGAACACACAACTGTCTGTAAGTCCAGTTTCAGGGGCTCTGACACTCACACACACATACAGGCAAGCAAAACCCAATGCCCATGAAATAAAAATAAATCATTTAAAAAAATTAAAAAGATGACAATCTTATAAGAAAAAAATGTATCCAAGGTGAAATAATTTACACAAATTTCTTTAGTACTAGGGTTTTTCTGATATACTGTCTCTTTTTTCTTCATGTATTTTTTTGAGACAGGGTATTGTGTCTAACCTTGGCTGCCTTGGAATGCACTGTGTAAGCCAAGGCTAGCCTCAGACTCACCACTCTCGTCCCTGTGTCAGCCTCCTGGGTGCTGTTGCTGCACCACCACAGCCCGCTTTCTCGTGTGTGAAACATGATCGAGTGTCATGGCGCTTACAGCCTTGCTCCTGAGGATTAAACCTGGGGCCTTGCACATGCAAGTACATAGTCTACCTCTAGAATCTCACAGTTTTGACTAACTTAAACTTGTCTGTTTTCATTTTTTAAAGAATATTGATAACTTGATGACTGCAGAAGGAGTTGGCCTTACCACTGCTTTGCGTGTTCTCTGTAATGTGGCATGCCCACCGCCTCCTGTTGAAGGTAATATAGTTTGTATACTTTGAAAACTGCCATACTTTCAGCCTAGTGTAAATATCATTTACTAAATATTCAAAATATTCTTGATTGATTAATTAAGTATTGTAAGTAATTACTTTTTTTCTATTTCTTCCTGTCCTATATGAAGGTCAACAGAAAGACCTGAAATGGAACCTTGCTGTCATTCAGCTTTTTTCGGCTGAAGGAATGGACACCTTTATTCGGGTTCTGCAAAAATTGAACACTATTCTGACGCAGCCTTGGAGGCTCCATGTGAACATGGGGACTACCCTTCACAGAGTTACTACTATTTCAATGGCTCGCTGCACACTCACTCTTCTTAAAACTATGCTGACGGAGCTCCTGAGAGGTGGATCCTTTGAGTTTAAGGACATGCGTGTTCCTTCAGCACTTGTTACTTTTCACATGCTCCTATGCTCTATCCCTCTCTCAGGTCGTTTGGATAGTGATGAGCAGAAAATTCAGAACGATATCATTGATATCTTACTGACTTTTACACAAGGAGTTAATGAAAAGCTCACGATCTCTGAAGAGACCCTGGCCAATAATACTTGGTCTTTAATGTTAAAGGAAGTGCTCTCTTCTATCTTGAAGGTTCCGGAAGGCTTCTTATCTGGACTCATACTCCTTTCAGAGCTGCTGCCTCTTCCCTTGCCCATGCAGACCACGCAGGTATCACTTCCATATCACATGCATCTTGTAATGACTGCGGTAGCTCCTTAGATAAAGCAGGGATGCTGGTCAAACCCAAGCAAGTCTGCATCCTCCTTCCCAAAGACAGAGTAACTGAATGAGGGTGAGATGAAACTGACTCCAGTTGGAAATGTGGGGTAACATTTTAAGTGCCTTTCGTCAAAGTGAGTTTTATTATGTTATGTACACTTGTACTTGCATTTTTTCCTGTTATTTCAAGTTTTTCTCTCCCCTTTATCATGTTTTAGAATTTGCCAATTAGATTGCTTCGCCAATGGACTCTGCTCAACTGACTGCCAACCTGAGAACAATGTTTTTAGCCCTGATGAATTCAAACAGTTGTTTAATTGTGCGATAGCAAATTATGTTGAAGCATGCAGTAAAGGTGTTTTTATAACAGTTCTTCCTGAACAGTTTTGAGACTAGAATAAACATTAAAAATCTATGTACACACACGTTATACTTTTTTAACAGGTTATTGAGCCACATGATATTTCAGTGGCACTCAACACTCGAAAATTGTGGAGCATGCACCTTCATGTTCAAGCAAAGTTGCTCCAAGAAATAGTTCGTTCTTTCTCTGGCACAACCTGCCAGCCCATCCAGCATATGTTACGGCGTATTTGTGTTCAGTTGTGTGACCTTGCATCTCCAACCGCTCTTCTGATCATGAGAACTGTGTTGGATTTGATTGTAGAAGACGTGCAAAGGTATTTCCATTACACCCTAAGAAGTTTTCCTCATGTTGCTCTTGAGACAGATACTCTCCTGTACAGAGTTTGAAACTAGGGTTTAGTAAGCTCAGATAACATATGGATGTGTAAATACACACACATTCGCACATGTATGCATAAATTAATTGTATGTAAATTGTTTTCTTCAGAAGACTATCTTGTTTCATATGCAAGTCATGTTGAAGGTCTTGATTTGGGGCTTTTGTTTAACTTACTGTTATTGTGTAATGTGTACATGTGTGCATATACATGCTGGCGTGTCTTATACAGTTGCTTTTTTTCCTTCTTTACGTGGGTGCTAGGCTTGAACTCATGTCGTTAGGGCTGCCCCAGTTGTGCGGTTTTAAAAGACGAGATGTAAAGAGCTCCTCTGACTTGAAGTATTTGTTCAAGACCTGAATTTATAAAACTTCATAGTGACCGTAAAATTAACATTATATCCAAGGAATGAGTTGTATGTTTTATTCAAAATTTGTATGAATCAGTAGTATAGACAATATTAAATAATGGCTTTAAAATCAAGAAGCTTGTTTACTGAATATATTGATTTTATTTCAGCACTTCAGAAGATAAAGAGAAACAGTATACTAGCCAAACCACCAGGTTGCTTGCTCTTCTCGATGCTCTGGCTTCACATAAAGCTTGTAAATTAGCTATTTTGCATCTAATTAATGGAACGATTAAAGGCGATGAAAGATATGCAGAGATATTCCAGGATCTTTTAGCTTTGGTACGGTCTCCTGGGGACAGTGTTATTCGCCAGCAGTGTGTGGAATATGTCACGTCCATTTTGCAGTCTCTCTGTGACCAGGTATCCAGTTTTTTATTGTCAGTGTGTGCGTGTTGGTGTGTGCTTGAGTGCTTGTCTTAATGTAAATCTTGGCTGGGAGCAAAGAGCTTGCCTGTGCTCTATGACTCCTGGATTTAGAAAGCTTGTTTGATACGTGGAGGAAAAGTGCATTATAGTTCTCTTTGGCCTTAGCTTTGGGTCTCTGAGGAGATTTATTTCCTTTTGTAGTAGTATTGCCATCCTGGGTAGTTGCTTTTGTGCTAACTTGCAATGCTTTTTATGGCTAATTAATATTTACTGTATCGCTTTCCTTCCTAATTATATTAACATGTGCCAAGGCATTCTTCAGTTTTATAACATTGATATTAGTTGATTAATGTGAGGATAACTTCTTTGCATGGTTACTCTTTGGAGAGTAGGTCTCTGTAGCCCCAACTGCCCTTAGACTTGCTCTGTAGCCCAGTCTGACCTTTAATCTCCCAAGTGCTGGATTACCATGTGTGCCACATGTCTGCTTCGTGTGGACAGCTCGTGCAGCACCAAAGTCACTGCTGTTCGTGTATTCTGACTGATGCTTGAAGCTGCTCCTGAGCATTGTGCTTTCTTCTCGCCGTCAGGAGTTTAAATGACATTTCCATGTATCAGTGCGACTCCCCCAGTCAGCAGATGGCTTTTCTTTTTCCAGACAGAGTATTGTTGGGGAAAGCCTGTGCTGGAGGATTAAAGTGCAGTTTTGTTACATTGAAGACCTAGGACTGCATGCGGCTTGTTTTCAGAAGTGGTAGACTGTAGTAGTGATTGGTGTTTATAAAGTCACATTGGCTTATGTGACTGCTGACTAAGGCTAGGACCCCTTTCTTCCCTTTCCCTCAGATTTCATTCAGAGCTACCCTGATGCCGCTTTTCTTTCTGATGCAGGTCATGTTTGTAAGACCCTGAAAGCCCAGTTGACTCCCATAATGAATAGTGGATGTTTCTTTAGGTGTGATTAACTTGTCTTGCTTGAATTTTAAAAGTATAAAAGTAGAAGGACACATGTAATTGAAGATTGTGCCTAAAGCTTGTCTATCCATCCCTTTTTATGAAGCTTTAAATTCCACTATCGATAAGTTTACTAAAAGTTCAGCCAAAACTTTTATTTCTAGAAGCCTCTGTAATCTAAAAGAAGTCTAAATTCATGAATAGACTGATTTAAGGTATTTTACTATCAGAGCTTTTTAACCATTTTAAAATTGAAACTATGCCATGTTTACTTCCTTACAAGGCCTTGCCTTCATTCCTTCCTTCCTCTCCACTACACTCCCAGTTCTTCCTCTCCCCTCACCAGTATTATCTCCCAATTTCATGTGCTATTTTTTCTAACCCACTGAGTCCACATAGTGTCCCCAGGATATACATGGGTATCGGGCCATCCACCAGAACACGGGCAGCCTATCAAAGGCCCCATCCCTAAACAAAATTGACTTTTGCAGGAGAAGGTGGCATTTCATACATACTGTGTTTTGGTCACTCAGTCCTTTCCTCTGTTCCTCTCCCGTGCTCGCTCCTGCCTGCCTGTGCCCTTCGCTTGCTTTAGTCTGCGTTCTGTCATCGTATCTCATGTAGCAGTATACCCCCCAGTCCTTACAAACTTCTTTCCCCTTAAACAGTCATGTTCTTTACCACACTCAGCCCCACACAAGTAACATGAAAATGAGAAGCTGGGATCCATGTATGAGAGAGAACAATGGTATTTGTGTTTGAGTCTGAGATTAAAAAACTAGTTAGATGCCAGAAAGTAACTAATAATACCTTATATATATATTTATGTTATTTGGCCCAAGTGACTCTTCTATCCTTTTCAGAGTCAATGCTAAACTCTTTTCCTTTCATGTAAATGGAAGATAAATTTTAAGAGTTTTTTTTTTAAAAGGTAGAAAGTAGTATAAAGGAAAACACTATGTCTATTTTTTTTATATATGTTCTCACATTAACTTTTATAAAAGAGGATTTGTTGTTTATCTGTTTGAATCTATGTTTGGGATGGGACCATAACAATAATGTTCAGAATTTCTATTTATTTGTATGGTTGTTTTGTCTACATGCATGTCTGTGTACTACATGCGTGCCCACTCCCTGGAGAGGCCGGAGCAAGGGCATCAGAGGGTCTGGGACTGAGTGTCATATGGTGGTGACCCACCTTGTGGGTACTAATAATCGAACCCTAGTCCTCCTGAAGAGCAGTCAGTGCTCTTGACTGCTGAGTCATCCCCAGTTCCCAACAGTAATGTTTTAATAGGATTGTTACTAAGTGTGAATTAGTGTCTGCTTTGAAATAGCAGTCAGGAGTGATAGTGATAATCATTTTGAAATGTTTCTCCCTGCCCCTCAGGACATTGCACTCATTCTGCCAAGCCCTTCTGAAGGTCCTGTCTCTGAGCTTGAACAGCTTTCCAATTCCCTCCCGAGTAAAGAGCTGATGACTGCCATCTGTGACTGTCTGCTGGCGACTCTAGCCAATTCTGAAAGCAGTTACAACTGTCTGCTGACGTGTGTTCGCACAATGATGTTTCTTGCAGAGCATGACTATGGATTGTTTCACTTGAAAAGGTAGGCTTTGCAGAATTTAGTGTACTGTGCTCTGCCGCTTAGTTGATTTGTACTTATGGAAGGTTGAAAGTGTGATTTGTTTTGTAGGAAAAGTTTTATATATGGCAGAGTTTCTTTGACAATTAGTAATAGATTTAAATTCTTTTCTAACTGTCTGAGTTGATTCTACTTTCTGGTATGTATGAATGACAGTTATAAGACTTTATAAGCCTGGCTTCTGTGGGCACCTGTATTTCTTTTGGCTAGGTACCTGTGTGTAGTGCCTAGGTCGTGTGACAGGTGGCTGTTTAACCCCATCAAACACTGCTGCACTGTTTCCCAAAGTGTATCTCTGTTTGCTTCCCATTACTACTGCATTAGAGCCCTTAGTCTCCCCATGGCTTCCTACCGTAGGGTCGTTTTGTTTGTTGACATGGAGCAGCCAATGTTGCTCAAGTTGGCCTCAGCCTCCAGAGGAGTGAGGAGGAGAGACGTGCACACCATGCATGCCCTGGCTTTGTCAGTTCGTGTTGCTTTGCTTTTCCTAAAAGACATTCTAGTAGATAAATTAGCTGTACATTTTTTTTTGTTCTTGTTGTTTTGTGTTGTTTGTTTGAGACAGAGCCTTGTTCTGTAGCCCAGGGTGACCTGGAACCTGTGATCCTCCTGCCTCAGCCACTGAAATGCTACAAGTATAGCCATGAACTGAATGCTTAAAACAGACCCTAGTTTTTGATAGAGCATGCACAAATATAACTCATTTGTTTAAGATTTTATGTAGTCACTAGTAATTGTGAAGGTCTAGTTTTGAGCCTGTTATTTTTCCATTATCTTTTTCTTTAGGTGTGATTTTTGTCCCTGTTTATCTGTCTGTGTTAAAAAGTTCTTAAACACAGGGGGTGCTGATCTTCTCCTCTTTACTGCTTTACCATAGTCAGTGGCATCTCACAACCTGACCATGCGGTAGAGGGAGCACTGCTTGTTAATGTGCTTATTTCCATTTGACAATTGAGTACTGGAGTGACTTGCCCTTGAAATTCTGTTGAAACTAGGAATGTAGTAAGTGCAGAGTGTGATTGGGACTTTAGACATCCACCAAGGGGGTTTGTCATGCAAACTGGACTGTGAGCGGAGTCCAGTTTTCTGTGGTTACAGCACATAGGGCATTGCTGCGGCACAGGCATCGTCTGCATTGTCCAGCACTTCCCATTGCTCCAGCAGTCTGCAGCGGGAAATCTGAGCTGTGCAGCACGCAAAGCGAAACAGTTACCAGCTGGGTCTTTGAGATCTGCTCTAGACCCTTGCTTCTTTTGCTGTTTGTAACTCTTCAGTTAGGGTTCCCTGTTGGTCCCTGAGATAATGGTAACCCTCTGATGCTAGGGAAATGCTCACATCATGAGTAGACGTTCAGATAGGGAGCTAGCAAGTGGGTTGTGCTAGCTTTTGAAAATGTACTATTTGACGGAAGTTTTTTAGTAAGTGCTAGGCATGGGATACATACCTGTAATCATAGCACTTGGGAAACTGAGGCAGGAGGATTGTGAGTTTGAGGTTAGTCTGTCCTATATAGTGAAATCTTGTAAAAGAAAAGAAAGATTCAATAAAGATTAAAATGAACTGATTTTTGTTGTTGTTGTTGTAACAATGTTTGTGAACAGAAACACGTATGTCTTTATTTTTTTAACATAAAGACATAATAAATTGTATTCTGAACTTAGTTATTTCTCATACTACTCTTCTATACTTAGCATTTTTGACACATTTTCTCTCTCTCTCTCTCTCTTTTTTTTTTTGCTTTGTCTTGTTTCCTTTCAAGACAGAGCCTCATCATGAAGCCTCAGTTG
Source organism: Dicrostonyx torquatus (assembly GCA_028555095.1). NCBI lineage: Eukaryota > Metazoa > Chordata > Mammalia > Rodentia > Cricetidae > Dicrostonyx > Dicrostonyx torquatus. Next base: position 32,291 of record JAQHUG010000622.1, read on the forward strand.
GCCTAGAACAGTGGTTCTCAACCTGTGGGTCGTGACCCACAGGGCATCAAATGACCCTTTTACAGGGCTCACATATCAGATATCCTGCATCCCAGATATTTACATTATAATTCATAATGCAAAATTATAGTTATGAAATGGCAGCAAAATTTTTTTCTGGTTGGATTTTACCATGACATGAGGGTCACAACATTAGGAAGGTGGAGCATCATCAGCCTAGGGCCTTTCTCTTGCCTGTACCCTCTGAGAACTGGCCATCCAGGTGTGCACACCATGCCTTCCTGTCTTTCTGGTTCCGAATGTCTCTGCTCTTGTCTTCATTTCAGTTCTTTAAGGAAGAACAGTAGTGCTCTGCACAGTTTGCTGAAGCGAGTGGTCAGCACGTTCAGTAAGGACACAGGAGAGCTTGCCTCCTCGTTTCTGGAGTTCATGAGACAGATCCTCAGCTCTGATGCGATGGTAAGAGTGCATTTAATATTTCTGTTTGATGTCTGTAAAACAGTGCAAATACATAGGCTTAAATAATTATTTCAATTGAAAAAATGTATTGGAACATAGAGTAGTGCCTTTTCCATCTCACTGTTCAAAAGACAGAATGGTTGTTTGCTCATGTTTGTTCAAGTTTGACTCAGGGTCTTCTGTAGTAAATATTCCAGAAGTCTCTGCCTTAGGGTTAAATAGTTTGGCATTGTTTCCTGCTGTGGAAATTCACTGTATATATTAATATATTGTTAGAAACTCTGCGTTCCTGCATGTTTTTGTTGCACCATAATCTAGCTTTGCATAAAAATATTGACTAGGGTGTGTGCGGCACATCTTGCGGGTTACTACATACTTTCCAATACTAGTTTAAGAAATTCAGCACATACTTAGGGTTACTGTTTAGAAAAAAATGTAAAGGACCTTCTATTGCATGGTTACAAAATAAAAGATTTCACAAGAAAAATATGAGTTCACTAGCTAGTGTGTTTCCCTTATGCATGTGATCTGTTTAAGGCTCTTCGGTGACCTTGTCTAGACATCATCCTTCAGTTTTGTTTGCAAAGTTTCTGCTGTTCTTAGTGGTTTGTGCTTCTGATCCTGGCATTAGTTGAAGGTTGTGCTGCTCTGTCTGCATAGCGTTTCAGGCTAGCCAGGGCTCCGTTTATATCGTGGACAGTTGTTGAGCTTTGCCAGTGCTTCTTACGATCTTGTTGTAATGAGCACAGGGTTTTCTCCATATTATTTTGAATGGATTGGCTTTTTTGATTGTTGAACCAGCATTGTTTTCCTAGGATTATTCCAAATTGATCCATTTTATGTAAATTATTAGATCCAGTGTGTTCTATTTAATGAAGATTTTATGTTTGTATTCATAAAGGATCTTGGTTTGTAGCTGTCTTTTCTGGTGATGTTTTTGGCTTCATTGAGTAAGCTGAGGAGGTTTCATTCTTAGGAATGGAAGTTTGTGAAGTATTACTAATTCTTTAATTATTTGATAATACTTCACTAATGAAGCTATTTGGGGTCTGGGCTTTTCTTTTTAGGGAAACTTTATTTTGTGTGAAGTGGAATGCTTCACAGATTAGTGTTTTGCTTGGTGCTGGGGCCTTGCTTCTCTGTTCTTCCAGTTTTAGAGAATGTTCTGCTGACATAAGCCCCTTTTTCTTTTAATGTTAATTTCTTTTTAATGCTAATTCAATTAAGTACTAATTTAATTAAGTCTATTCAGATTTTACTAAGCTTATCTTTAGTGTCTGAGTATTTTCTTATAAACCCAAAATATTTTGGTAAGCTGTCTGCCTTTTTGTTCCTCACTTTATAATTGGAGTCTTTCCTCTTGGTGTGGTACTTGACTTTGAACCTGAGGGCCTCACGTGCAAGACAAAGTGCTCTCTGCATCCCTTCCTTTTTCTTTCTTTCTTTCCTTTTTTCTTCTAACTCTGGCTAAATGTTTGTTAGTTTTGTTAATCTTGATAGTTGTGTTTTCTAAAGATTTAGTTAATCTGTTTTACCCATGGTCCCAGCAGTAGGTAATTCCAGAGTATATACTTTGTTTTAAAATGAGCACCATTTGTGTTCCCACACTTAGCTGTCTGGGTCCATCCGGCAGCATGTGAGCATCCCTGTGTCTGCCATATTACACAGTGTGGACCATTCATTCATCTGGTAGTTACTTCATAGTCATCTGAGTGCTCATATTGGCCCTTTGGGTGCCTACATGTCGCTCTTTTCATGACGGAGTTTGGTAGTCTCTTGGAAGTGTAGATAGTTGTATTGCATAAATATGGGAAGCGTACAGCCTTAATTCTTCAGATATTCTTTCTGTTCTCTCCTCCTCTTTTGGAACTCTTAAATTACTGTGTGTGCACACGCGCATGCGTGTGGGAAAATGCCATGGAAGTCAGAGGACAACTTGTGAGCATCCTTCTCTCCTTCCACTGTGTGGGTCCCTGGGATTGATGTCAGGTCTGGTGTAGGCCCCTTCTTTTCTGATCCTTTTCTTTCTGGCCCTTCTTTTGGAAGCTTGATTTTGCATGTTAATGATTTTGATAGTGTCCCACAGATCTCTGAGGCCCTGGTTGTGGCGCTGCATTCCTTATTACCTCTCTTCTTTTTAAAATTGTGTTGGGGTTGCTGGAGATTGACCTCATGCTAGGCAAGTGCTCTACAATTGAACTGCATCCCCAATCCTTTTTCTCCTTTTTCAGTTTGAGGTAGGGTGTCACTGAGTTGTCTGTGCTGTCCCTTGAACTTGCTCTGTAGCCCACACAGCCTTAAGCTTGCTGTGTGCTCATCTCTGCCCAAGTAGCTTGGATTCCATTACACTTGGCTTGTACTGTACAGTTGGAAAGATAAAACGGCTGACTGATGAAATTTTGATGACTTCACACACGTTTAATAAATGTCCATTTTTATTTTTATTTTTATTTTTTTTTAAATGTCCATTTTTATGAAACAGCCCAGGAGTTTTAGTTTGTAAAAACCTCAAGAATTATTTCTAATTTCTGTCATATTGTGTATAAAACACTTCAACATAGGCTGAATTTGACCCTCCATTTTCTTTCTTCCTTTTTTTTTTAGTTGTTGTTTTGTTTTTCGAGACAGGGTTTTTCTGTGTAGCCCTGGTTGTCCTGGAACTCACTCTTCAGACCATGTTAGCCTTGAACTCAGAGATCTGCCTGCCTCTGCCTCCTGAATGTTGGGATTAAAGGGGTGCGCCCCTGCCTGGATACTGACCCTCTATTTTCTAAGATTACTTTTAATTAAAAGCAGGTGGGTTGTATTTTACAAGTAGTATTTTGTTTAAAAACTTTCTAGTGACAGAGAGTGTAGCACATGGTGGAGCCCTTGCCAAGTATGTGTAAGCCCTGGGTCTGACCCCACTGCGAATAAACCAGCAAGCAGACTGGTCGGGTTGGGCTGTTAAGGACTGGTGTCCGGAATCCTCTGTTTATGAAGTGTGCCTTTAGAGGGTGGTCTGAGTGGAGCCTTCACCTCCGTCAGTCACCCCGTCTCACTTGTGATGCACGGAGTAGCCGGTGCACTGTTTCCCCGCAGAGCAGGGGAGCTGTGGAGCCAGTGCCTCCTCCTCGGTGCTCCTCCGGGCTCATTGTCAGACCGAGTAGGCTTTGTTAAAAATATTTTTTTCACTCCACAGCCCATTTTGGTGGCACATTACTTGTAAGCTCAGCAACTGGGAAATGGACCCTGGGGGACCAGTGCAGGGGCATCAGTGGCCACATAGTGAGTTTGAGGCCAGCCTGTGCTACAGGAGACCTTGTCAAAACAAAAACAAAAACAATCATTTAGCTTTTGATATTTGAACATTTATAGGACAAATGTTACTAACTCCAAACAAAATTTTGAATTTTTATACAAACTAAACATACTAAATCTTCAGGATTGGAGAGATGGCTCAGTGGCTAAGAGTGCATACTACTCTTGCAGAGGACCTGGTTCTCAGCACGCACATCAAGCAGCTCACAACTGCTTGTGACTCCAGTCTCAAGGAGTCTGACACCATCTTCTAGCCCTCATGGGTTCCTGTACGCATGTGGTATACATGAACTTTTGAAAACTCACACAAAACATATTAAATCCTGCATCAGGGTTAGTGGGGGCACATTTATTTTGGGGCTTTACAATTCATTTTGTGTCATTTAAAATAGGGGGTGCTTGCCGGGTGGTGGTGGCGCACGCCTTTAATCCCAGCACTCGGGAGGCAGAGACAGGTGGATCTTTGTGAGTTCGAGACCAGCCTGGTCTACAAGAGCTAGTTCCAGTGCAGGCTCCAAAGCCACAGAGAAACCCTGTCTCGAAAAGCCAAAAATAAAAAAAAAATAAAATAAAATAAGGGATGCTAGTCAGACTAGCAGCTACTGCTTGGCATGTACATAGCAATCTAACATATACCTTTTTGTGTGTATAGTAATATGTATGATTTTAAAGTAGAAAATGCTTGTTTTTCTGTCCAGTAGGTCTTATGATAGTTGCTGTTTTTATTGCCTGTATTGTCTTCAGAGATATAATCAATTTCTTTCAGTTGTCTGTTCTTGTAGGACTCTTCCTGGCTCTTGAACATACATCAGTTGTCTGTCTTATCAAGTGCCAGTATAAATATACCAATACTTATGGCTATAAAATATTTTTTGAGAAGACTGTGTCAGTAATTTAAATGTATATGTTTACCTATTTATTTTATTAATCTTATTCAAAACATTTCCACTTTCAGTAAACTAAGTCCTTTTTAAAGCCAGCCATTTTTTGAGTTGTAAAAGTTATAACATGAAGGGGCACATAATAACAAATGGCTGAAATAGATGAATAAATTTAGAATTATCTTTGTAGATTTCTCTGTTGCCAAATGTAACTGGTGTGTGACCTTTACAGGGCTGTTGTGGAGACGATAGTGGTCTCATGGAGGTGGAGGGCGCTCACCCACCCCGGACGATGAGCATTAATGCTGCAGAGCTCAAACAGCTTCTACAGAGCAAAGAAGAGGGTCCAGAGAGTTTGTTCCTTGAACTAGAGAAGCTTGTTTTGGTAAAAAGAGAACCGAAAAAAAAAATAGTAATAAATCAGCATTCCTTCTCAGTGTGACTAGTACAGGCTTTCCATGGTGCCTTTTTCAATAATAGAACCCTTAGCTGGGTGTTTATACCCTCTAGGTAGCTCCTTGGATTGATAATCTGGATTATACTTTTCCATCATACTATGAATCTAATGAACAAACAAAGGAAGGAAGCATTGTTTGAATTGTTTGTTTTTGAATGCAGGATGCCTCTACTGCCATTGTTTAGGAATAAAATAACAAGTGTTTTTATGTTTGCTTTATTTTAATATGCTTAATGTTAAGTTGCTGACTTCTGGATGGTGGTCCAAATGCCCAGGGTGATGTAATTCTACCTCTTAATGTTAAGTTGCTGACTTCTGGATGGTGGTCCAAATGTCCAGGGTGATGTAATTCTGCTTCTTGCTACACTCAGCGGAGTAGGACTTAAGTGCTCTCGCTTTACTTGCTGGCATCCTCTCATGGCTTGTGTCTGTGTCTAGGAACACTCCAAAGATGATGACAATCTAGATTCTTTGCTGGACAATGTAGTTGGACTGAAGCAGATGCTGGAGTCGTCTGGTGACCCTTTGCCTCTCAGTGACCAGGATGTAGAGCCCGTACTGTCGGCTCCAGAATCTCTGCAGAATCTGTTCAACAACAGGTCAGTCAGTAGGGATTTGAGGTTTAGATGATTTAAATAATGGCTGTAGGAATCTTGGTTGGGACAACCAAGAGTGTTTGTAAAGAGTGAGATTGCAAAAATTCCAGTGTTTGTAGGCTACCTGCAGCCTCTTGCATATTTTATAGTTTTATTGTTGTTTATTTGCTCTTTAAGAAAGAAAAAATAGGGCTGGAGAGATGCCTCAGTCAGTGGTTAAGAGCACTGGCTGCTCTTTCAGAGGTCCTGAGTTCAATTCCCAGTAACCACATGGTGGCTCACAACCATCTGTAATGAGATCTGGCGCCCTCCTCTGGCATGCGGGCATACATAGAGGCAGAATGTTGTATACATAATAAATAAACAAACAAACAAACAAACAAACAAATCTTTTTTTAAAAAAAGAAAGAAAGAAAAAATATACATACTATGCCGGATATACAGACTGTATAAAAACAGTCTGGCGGAACAAGGTCGACTGATCCCGAGCTCAGAGAATGTAGAACTTCTTTTTTGTGGTTGTTCCTGTAGCTTAGGCTGGTTCAGATTCACGGTTATCCTGCCTCAGCCTTCTGACTACTGGGATGATAGTTGCGAACCACTATACTCAGCGGAAGGTGTCCACCTCTTAACTCTGGGAGCATTGTAGCCTTATATTGAGCATCCAATGTGACATAGTTTCTATATAGAAATTTTAAACATTAGCAGTTTTTATTAAAACTGGTATAATGCTATCAGCCTGCACTTTTGGAAATTAAAGCCAGGCTATTTGGTTCACTGAAATCCCCAAGCCTGTTATAGTCGGACTTTTTTTTTTTTTCTCTTTTAGTTTTATTATTCTCCATATAGTACATCTTGACCAAAGCTTCCCCTCGCTCCATTCCTCCCAGTTTCCCTCCCCCAACCTCCCCTCTCCCCCAGATTCATCCCTTCCCACCGCCCCTCCCCCCAAAAAAAAATAACAGGCCTCTCAGGGATATCAGCTGAACACAGCACAAGAAGATAAAATAAGACCAGGCACAAAACCTCACATCAAGACTGGGTGAGGCAACCCAGTAGGAGGAAAAGGGTCCCAAGAACAGTCAAAAGAGTCAACCCCACTCCCACTGTCAGCAGGTTCTCCCCGCACCATACTAAGCTAGCAGCCATAACATATATGCAGAGGTCCTAGCACAGACACATGCGGCCTCCTCCATGATCTCTGCTTCAGTTTCTGTGAGCACCTATGAGCTCTGCTTAGTTGATTCCTTGGGCCATGTTCTCATGGTGCCTTTGGACTCCGCTGGTTCCCACAATTTTCTTCTTCCTCTTCAGTGGGATTCCCTGAGCTCCCAGGGGTAGAACTGGGTAGAGACCTCCAACCTGGGCTCTTTCTCTGTGTCTAATGTTTGACTGTGGTCTCTACCTGCTCCTATCAGCTACTGGAGGAAGCCTCTCTGACAGCTGGACTAGGCACCAATGCGGGAATCATTTCATTACACACACCCCACCCCGTGGAATTATTTTTGAACCTTGGTTTTTAAGGATACCTTATTCTTGAATAGGTTTTGAATGGATTAAGGGCTAATCTTAGTCATCTGAAAAGTAATCGTTTTAGTTATGTCTTTTATAGATTTTTTTTTTTTTTTTTTGGTTTTTCAAGACAGGGTTTCTCTTTAACTTTAGAGCCTGTCCTGGAACTAGCTCTTGTAGATCAGGCTGGTCTCAAACTCAGTGATCCGACTCCGAGTGCTGGGATTAAAGGCGTGCGCCACTACCGCCCAGCTAGTCTTCTATAGATTTTACTTAGGTAAAGCTAAAATATTTTGTTTTGGAATTCTGTTTTTATTCAACTCCTTTTTTTATATTCTAGGACTGCATATGTGCTAGCTGATGTCATGGATGATCAGTTGAAATCTATGTGGTTTACTCCATTTCAGGCTGAAGAAATCGATACTGATCTAGATTTGGTATGAAAGATTTGATTACTAAGATTTGGAAAATGATGTTCTGTTCATTGCTTTGTGTGTTGTTAGCATTCCAGTAGTTTATATGATATACCCTTAATGTCCATTGGAGGCCAGTCCACGCTATCTTTATGACACTCAATTCTTACTGAAATCTAGAGCTCATTACTTTTATTCTGTTGGTTTTGCTTCAGTCTAGTTAATGATTTGTATTTTGAGATTGTGATGAGGTAAGATGTTCTGTTCTGTATATATGCAGATACATAAATCTTAAGATTTATTTTATTTATTATGTATACAGTGTTCTGACTCCATGTATCCCTTCAGGCAGGAAGAGAGCATAAGATCTCATTATATATGGTTGTGAGCCACCATGTGGTTGCTGGGAATTGAACTCAGGAACTCTGGAAGAGCAATCAGTGCTCTTAACCTCTGAGCCATCTCTCCAGCCCCCATGGTTATTTTCTTTATCAAATAAATACTTGGGTATTTCCTTGTCTAAAATATATTAGTGTTCATCATGAGTAATGGGCCTGAAAGAATGAAATAATTTGGATTTAAGATAACATTTAGTGTATTGATAGCTGCTTTTTCTTTAAGGAAAAAAAATACACACAACTAAAATTACATTAAAGAATTTATTTTTGGTCTGATTTTTTTTTTTATTAATTCATTAGAACTGTGCTGTCCAGTAAACTCTCTTTAGGAGTAGAAATTTTCCTCTCTTTTTCTGGCTTTGGTATTGTAGCCAGTAGCTTTGTGTGACTGTTGGGAAGTTAAAATTTAGGTAGTGTGACTGAAACACTGACTTTTAGTCAGGCGTGGTGTCTTTAATCTCAGTCCTAGGAAAGGCAGAGGCAGAGCATCTGTGAGCTCAAGCCAGTCTGTCTACACAGTGAGCTGCAAGCATGCAGGGCTACACCTGTTAAAAACCTGTCTCTTAACAAAAAGCACTGAATTTTATTATGATTGAGTTCTAATTCTTATTTAAATACTCACATATGGGAGCTGAAGAGGATGCTCAAGAGTTAAGAGTACTTGCTGCTCTTGTAGATGAATCGTCTTTAGTTCTAGTACCTACATAGTCCCTCACAATTACCTGTAACTTCAGTTCTAAGGGATCTGATGCCCCTTCTGATCTCTGTGGACACCAAGCATTCACATAACATACATGCAGGCAAAACAGTCATAAACCTATAATGTAAATAAATAACTTTTAAAAGAAAACCAGACCTCACATGTAGTTGAGGGCCGAGTTTCTCTATTAGGCAATATAATTTTAAAATATTTGTGTGAGAAGTTGTTCTTTATCATCTGGGAATGATGGTTCACACCTGAAACTCCAGCACTAAGGTGACAGAGTCTGGAGAATGGTGCAAACTTGAAGGCCACATAGTCCTTTCCAGGCCAGACTGAGCTGCAGACAAAGACCTTGACAAAAACAAAACAAGACTAAACCTAACTTATCTTTCGCGTGCGTGCGTGCGTGCGTGCGTGCGTGCGTGCGTGTGTGTGTGTGTGTGTGTGTGTGTATATGATGGGGGGAGGGGAGGGTTTCAAGACAGGGTTTCTCTGTGTAACCCTGGCTGTCCTGGAACTGGCCTTGAGATCCACCTGCCTCTGCCTTCTGAACACTAAGATTAAAGGTGTAAACCACAGCTAAACTACTCCCCACTCCCCCTGTCTTTTCAAGACAGCGTTTTTTCTGTGTAACAGCCCTGGCTGTCCGTAACTAGCTCTGAACTCACAGAGATCCGCCTGCCTCTGCCTCCTAAGTGTTGGAATTGAAGGCGTGTGCCACCACCTCCCGGCTAAACTTTCCAGTTTTAACTTAAAGTGGAGCCACATTGTTTTCCAGTGATCACTGTGACTGTGGTTTAGAGAAATTTTGCATCTTGTAAGCAGCTTTAATTCTTGTTTCTCTGACATTAAGCCTAGGTTTGAGTATCATGAGATGCGTCAAGCTTTTGGGAGTCTGCAGCATGTTACCCTTCCCTAATGGATGTGGTTAGCTCATTAGGTGGCCTAGTGCGTTATTTCCATAGTGATTGGAAATGTTCCTTAGGTATTCCAGTATTAATTTATTTAGAGTAATCCTGAGTTCAATGTCGAACACAGTCTTCTAGATTTACAGACCTGCATCTTTGAGGAAGAATGCTGCAAAATAATTAGTTGAATTCCTAGGGCTTTCTTTTTTGTTAATACCAATGATGCTACTTTCTGAAAAAATAGAGAGGTAGATTTATAACCAATTTACCATGAGAGTGAAATAGAATTGGCTGGCAATGGCAGTTTCTGTAGTGGAAGCTACACAAAATTAAATTTAATGTATTTAATTTTATGTTTTTGACTGCAGGTGAAGGTTGACTTGATTGAGCTCTCTGAAAAGTGCTGTAGTGATTTCGATTTGCATTCAGAATTAGAGCGTTCATTTTTGTCAGAACCGTCATCTCCAGGAAGAACCAAGACTACTAAGGGATTTAAACTTGGGAAGCATAAACATGAAACGTTCATAACTTCAAGGTAATGTTTATTCCATAGAAGACCTTATTTTAAGATACACATATCTGTTGCCTCCCTCTTTTTCCCCCCTGAGGTGGGGTTTCTCTGTGTAGTTCTGATTGTCCTGGAACTCACTCTGTAGCCCAACCTGGCCTTAAACTCACAGAGATCCACCTGCTTCTGTCTACTGAGTGCTGGGATTAAAGGTATGAACCACCTTAGCTGGCATAATTGTAATACAAGCTTTTAAAGTGAGTAATTTGTCGGGGTGATTGGTACATTATGTTCTTCTGTTGCCGCTGTTGCTGGAGTTTGAATCCAGGGCATTGTAATTCCGGATCACACTGAGCTATCGTGAGCCCTCATTGTACTGTTCTTCCTTTAAGCAAGAAGCAGACTGACTGGATTGTTAAAAAAAATATTGTTAGTCTTATTAACAAGCATACTTGATAGTTTGTTATATTATCACAGAAAGTAATATTACTGGAACAGTTCCTGTAAGTGGAAGCAGCAAACAGTGAATTCCATTTTTAGTATTGTAAAGATGGATCATAACATTTTCCCTGGAAATCTGAAATGTTTTCCCATTTTGTCTTGACAGTGGAAAATCTGAATACATCGAGCCTGCCAAACGAGCTCATGTTGTGCCCCCACCACGAGGCCGGGGCCGGGGAGGATTTGGGCAGGGCATCAGACCCCATGATATTTTTCGTCAGAGAAAGCAGAACACAAGTAGGCCACCGTCTATGCACGTGGATGACTTTGTTGCAGCTGAAAGTAAAGAAGTGGTCCCTCAAGATGGAATACCCCAACCGAAACGGCCACTCAAAGTGTCACAGAAGATTTCTTCTCGTGGTGGATTTTCAGGCAATCGCGGGGGACGGGGCGCTTTTCACAGTCAGAACAGGTTCTTCACACCGCCTGCCTCTAAAGGTAACTGCCTGTGCATGTCTCCTAGTGGTCTGCAGTGATGGAGTAGTAAACATGTGACCCAGATAGGGGTTCAGAGAACACTTCTCTTCTTACAGTGAAGCCGCCTCTGTCAGTGTGCAGAGTACTGTTGCATGGGGCATACAATGACACCACAAGCTCTCTCTTGTTTATTTCCCTTTGATATGTTGTACTTTTAGTTTTAGTTTTTCTTTTCTTTTCTTTATTTCTTCCTTCCTTTCTTTTTTCCCCTCCTTGAGACAGGGTTTCTCTGGCTTGTGTAACCCTGGTTATCCTGGAAACTTTCTCTATTGACCATGCTGACCTTGAACTCACCGAAATCCACCTGCCTCTGCCTCTTGATTGCTGGGATTAAAGGTGTGCACCACTTACACCTGACTTTTTCTTTTTACTAGTTTCATTTTTACATTTTTTTTTTTTTTTTTGAGACAGTGTCTCACAATGTACCCATGACTGGTCTGAAACTCACTATGTAGACCAGGTTGATCTCTAACTCAGAGATCTCCTGAGTCCTGAGATTAAAGGAGTGCATCACCACACCAACTTGAAAACAATTTTAATATATTTTATTTCTGGGTGTTTTGTTTACATGTGTTTCTGTACACCACATGTATGCCTGTTGTCCAACAAGACCGGAAGAGGGCATTGGATCCTCTGCAACTGGAGTTACAGGGTTGCGAACCACCATGCGGCTGCTGGGAATTGAACCCTGTCCTCTAGAAGAGCAGCCAGTGCATTTAACCCTGAACTATCTCTCTAGCCCTTACAATGAATATTTCATATATCCTTCCTGAGTAAAAAACATGTATCATTTTCATAATTATCCCTCTTAACATTTTCTTAAGATTCTATGTATAGTTCATTTCTTACTTTTCTTACCTAGTTTCTTGTCTTTTTTGTGTTCCCTGCATGTGTGCTATGTGTGGGGACGTGTAGATGAGGGTAAGGGTATATGTAGATGCTAGACGTTGATATCGGTTATCTTCCTCCAATGGTCTCCACCTTATATGTTGACACCGACTCTTTCACTTGATTCCGGGGCTTCCTGAGTCATCTAGTCTGCCAGCATGGCCTATGAGTCTCCTGTCACTGCCTCTCTGGTGCTGGCATTACAAGTGGCCTCCTACGCTTGCCCAATATTATGTGTGTCAGTTATTCATGCTTTTGTAGCCTGCTATTTTCCCCTCTGAGCCGTCTCCCTGGCTCTCTACATTTTTCTTCTGAGACAGGTGTTGCTATGTAGTTCAAGCTAGCCTGAAACTTATAGTCCTACTGCCTTCCTCTTCCCAGCGCTGACCGTGCACTCTGTGTGTGTGTGTGTGTGTGTGTGTGTGTGTGTGTGTGTGTGTGTATGTGTACATGCACATATGCACATATGTGTCTGTGCGTCAGACTAGGCGGGCATTGGATCCTTCGGAACTAGAGTTCCAGGCATTTATGAGCTGCCCAACATGGGTGCTGGTATTTGAAGTCTGGTCCTCGTGACTGAACCTGAAATGCTTTTACCTGCTGAGCTATCTCTCTAGCCCCTTTATTTTCTTTTAATGTTGTGTTTGGTTTATTTTGAATTGTCTTGAGTTTAGAAACTGATTATACTTAGAGCTGTTACTCCTTTTTTGTTACTGTTTTGTTTTGTTTTTATATAAAGTGTTGCTATTTAGTAGGATTCATCCCAAACTTGTGATCCTTTTGCTTTAGCAAGTATTAAAAACACAAGCATATGCTACTACACTGGCTTCAGAGACCAGTCTCTTCTCTCCTCCTCCCTCTCTTCCTCTTCCCCTCCCACCCCCTTCAGAGTCCAGTCTCTTCTCTCCTCCTCCCTCTCTTCCTCTTCCCCTCCCACCCCCTTCAGAGACCAGTCTCTTCTCTCCCTCTCCTCCTCTTCCCCTCCCACCTCCTCTTCTGCTCTCTTTCTCTCTTGCTCTCTCACTCTCCCTTCTCTTCTCTCTTTCACACTTTGAGGCAGGGTCTCATGTATCCTCCATGGATTGTACGTGTGGAGGCTGGCTTCACATTCACTATGTAGTCAAGGAAGTCTGTCTTCTTTACCTCATGAGTGTTGGGATGACAGGCATGTGCCACCACAACCCAGCCAGATTCTTTACCGGTGAACTATGGTGTGTTTTCATATCTGCTGAGTTAGGAGGGTATGAATGAAGAGGAATCAGCTTGCATTAGTAGCAAACGTAGAGCATCAGGAACTGTTTTCCGAACTTCACCTAGCACTCTTGTATCAAGCCCAAGGTATAGCTCTGTTGGTACCCGCTTTACAGAAGAGAATGTAAGTGGCAGAAGCACTGTTTGACAGTCTGGCGCTGTGCTTACCTGCTCTTAACCACCGTGAGATGCTGCTCAGTGTACAGACTTTCAGCTTCTGTTTCACAGCATTTAATGATTAAGAAAAGTCTGTGAGCTGGGCAGTGGTGGTGCACGCCTTTAATCCCAGGACTTGGGATGCCACAGAGGTAGGCAGACCTTTGTGAGTTTGAGGCCAGCTTGGTCTACAAGCGAGTTCCAGGACAGAACTGTTACACAGAGAAACCCTGTCTGAAAAACCAAAAAAGAAAGAAAAAAAGAAGGAAGAAAGGAAAAGCCTGTGAGATTTTCATTAACTCAATTGGATGGTAAGGTGTGATGCTGAGCAACCTGTACCCTCCACACTCGGGAGAAGGAAGGCAGGAAGACTGCAGGTTTGAGGCTGGTTTGGGCTGTGACATGGCAAGACCCTTTCTCAGAAATCCCCAAGCAAGGAAAAGAATCCAAGTATGAAACTGGTTTTGATTACATTGCTTCTGTTTAGGGAACTACAGTCGTCGGGAAGGAACCAGAGGCTCTAGTTGGAGCGCTCAGAATACTCCTCGAGGAAATTATAATGAAAGTCGCGGCGGCCAGAGCAATTTTAACAGGGGTCCTCTTCCACCGTTACGGCCACTTAGTTCTGCAGGTACATGTTCTTCCCTACTTGTTCTTGCTGAGATCTCTCTTTCAGCTTATAAAGGTCATTCACTTTTGTATTGGGAGTGACTATTTTAGTGTGCTAACTTATTTTAGAGTTAGATTTATATCTGGGAATGAAACTTAACTGTTAGTATAAGTAATGTCTCATGATGATAAGCTATATTTAAAAAACAAACCCGTTGTTATGGTGCTTTTTAACTGCAAAGTATTAATAGCAAAGGTGGCATCATATGGTAGATACTGTGTCTATAGCAAAGGTGGCATCATACGGTAGATACTGTGTCTATAGCAAAGGTGGCGTCATATGGTAGATACTGTGTCNTATAGCAAAGGTGGCGTCATATGGTAGATACTGTGTCTATAGCAAAGGTGGCATCATACGGTAGATACTGTGTCTATAGCAAAGGTGGCGTCATACGGTAGATACTGTGTCGATAGCAAAGGTGGCGGCATACGGTAGATACTGTGTCTATAGCAAAGGTGGCGTCATATGGTAGATACTGTTCATTGTGCAGTTTATAAGCATAGAACCTTCTACATTACTACCTCAAGTTTAGGATTCTTATCAGAAGTAGCTTTGGTTTTAAATGAGCATTCTAAAAATGAGTTATTTTTAAAAAGATTATGTATAGGTATGTGTAGGGGTATTATATAGGGGTGCAGGGGGGTATTTATAAGGATGTGTGTGTATAGATGTGGGTATTAAGTGTGTGTGATGGAGGAGGCCTCTTGTTCGTTTCTGGCCCCTTAGACCGAAAATAATCACAGAGAAGTTGTATTATTTAAATCACTGTTTGGGCAATTACTTAAGTGTATTGCTAGCTAGCTCTTATATCTTTGGTTAACCCATTTCTATTAATTCATGTATCACCATGTGGCTGCGGCTTACTGGCAAGGTCCCAGCACGTCTGTCCCTGGTGACTTCTTGTGACTCTACCTTCTTTCTCCCAGCTTTCAGTTTAGTTTTCCCTGCCTAGCTTTGCTCTGCCCTATCACAAGCCAAGGCAGCTTCTTTATTCATTGACCAATAAAAGCAACACATATACAGAAGGACTTACTACATCATCTCCCTCTTTCTGTCTAAATAAAATGGAAGGTAACATAGTAAAATTACATCTAACAAAACAGGTATCAAGCAAGAATTATACTATCCTTCAACTCCATCAAAGACTCCAGAAGGATATAATATTACCTAAGTAAACAGGAAGTGCATTGTGAGCAACTTCCAAAACTCTAGAATTGACAGAGACATCTCATTACCTGGACAGTCACACAAAGGTCTTTTGTAATGATGTGGGCATCCATCTTCAGCGTACAGGCCCATAGTATCTGGCAGACTTGTCCATGAAGCAGGAAATTTCATAGACAGTTCTGCCTATATTGGCAGTTTGTCAGTCACTTTCTTCTGTGTCCTGCAGAATGTCTGGCAGACTCTTTCTGTTCTTTCATGAAGCAGGAATCCTGAAGGACAGTCTCACCTTTAGGCAAGTTCAGCAGTCATTTCTCTGTGGGTCCTGCATTTCCAGTTCATACATAGCATCAAGCAATCCAGGCAAGAGCAGTTTCTTTCCCAAATGGCTAACAAACTCCATAAGGAGCCTCTTCGATGCCCATCTTCCTCTTGAAGTAGACTGGCGCTGCCAGGAGCAGATGTGTCTCATTGTCATAAAAAGTCCTAAGTTCTTAAAACATTTTAAATGCCATATTCTGAAGGTCTCTGAAAGATATGAAGAATACCTGTCTAACTGAAATATATCTCTACATATCTAGAAAACCTAACATGACTACAACTTGACTAATATAGATGACTGTTAGCCTATATTTCTTAATTACACGTTATATTTTTAAAAGAGCTGCACAAACACAATACCTTAATCAAGAGCAGAAATATATAACAAAATTGACCTTAAATTTCTATCAATAAACCAAGATTCAACCAATGCAAATCTCTATAGCATGTGTGTGTGCACACGCGTGTGTGGGTTGGGGTAGGTGGGTTCCTGAAGAGGGCAGAAGGCACTGGATTCCCTGGATCTTGAGTTACCTGACAGATGCTGAGAAGGCGTGGAGCACCAGTCCTCTGAAAGAGCCGCGAGTGTTCTTAGCCATTGAACCATCTCTGAAATTAGTCCTATTGGGATATAATTTAGCTCACCTATTTAAAAGTCTAAGTGCTTACACCACAGGAAAGAAAGGATGTTGAATTAAATGTGGTCTTTTTCCTCTCTAGGTTACCGCCCGAGTCCTCGGGATAGAGCTTCCAGAGGCCGCGGGGGGCTTGGACCTTCCTGGGCTAGTACCAACAGCGGCAGTGGAGGCTCCAGAGGGAAGTTTGTCAGTGGAGGCAGTGGGAGAGGTCGTCATGTACGGTCTTTTACTCGATAGACTTGGGAACACTCCAAGGAAATGGACATTTCATGAGGACAAAAAAAAAAAAAAGACATTGAAGGACCAGTTTAGACTTAGCAGCTGTACCTGCAGACATCTGAGAGAATATTTTTATCTGAAGAAAGCAGATTTTGTTTGATACTTAACGAGATTTCAATAAAAATCCAAACTTTGTATGTATGTTTGTATATATTTTTCCCATTTTATATGGTATTTATTTAGATATTTCTAGATAGAAAGAGAAGAAATGACTTGTTTTGTATTTTTCTTGCTTATACTATAGATATTCCCAAACTTTCTTAGCCTGTGACACCTTTCAGTGTGTCAGTAGTAATTTCACAGTGTCCCCAGTGAAAAGCAGACGCGATACTTGTGTTTATTAAACAGTTAGGTCCAAGCAGTGAAGCCCTTCCACTGTCAGCACAGGTCCGTGGACACTGCTCAGTGCCTCAGCCTTGGAAGCAGCAGCCTTTCCCCAGGTGTCTCCAGCCCTGGAAACTCAGACACTGCTATCACCCAGTGCTGAAAATGTGAACTACCTCAGGTTAGTATTCTGTGTGGCGTCCAGCAGATTTTGCGGTTTCCGGAAAGCTCAGATATTCTGTAGCCCTCATGCTCTTTTCCTGAGGTGCTCCCCACAGTTTAGAAGTCATAGCTGTAGCAGCAGAAGAGAACACTTCCGTATGTTAGACGTACAGACGTTGCTTCAGCTTTGGGCCGACTGTTGCTATTTTATTGTATAGTTATTTAAAGCCTAAAATTCAGCATATCCTAATATGGTTATTTTGGGAATCAGAAGCATCTACTTTATATTCAGAAATAAACTTATAACTTTAACAAAGGAACCATATTTTCCCCAAGGTATGTCTTAATTCATTGAGCCTATACAATGGCATAAAATACAGAGTTCTCTTAAACAAAAATAAGTGTATGAGTCTCATTGCATCCTAACATTCTGTGTTTGGGGGATTAATTGTGAGTGAATTTAATATTTGTTTATTAGAAAAAAGAGCCTTGGCCGGGCGGTGGTGGCGCACGCCTTTAATCCCAGCACTCGGGAGGCAGAGGCAGGCGGATCTCTGTGAGTTCGAGACCAGCCTGGTCTACAAGAGCTAGTTCCAGCGCAGGCTCCAAAGCCACAGAGAAACCCTGTCTCGAAAAACCAAAAAAAAAAAAAGAAAAAAGAAAAAAGAAAAAAGAGCCTTGGAAAGCTCAGCTTTAGAGGTGAGGGTTTACCTTAGTGGTAGAAGTGCTTGCCTGACACGTGTGATTAATCACTAGCTGTGTGTGTGTGTGTGTGTGTGTGTGTGTGTGTGTGTGTGTGTGCGCGCGCAAGCATGAAAAGTTCCAGTGTAAAGATTCTGATGCTGAAGTGCAAGGTGATGAAAATCTTTAATAGCCTGGAGCAACCCAAGCTATTAGTATGCTCCGGTTGCTGTAATAAAATACAATAGACTGGGTGGCTTAAGTAATAGAAATCTCACAGTTATTGGAAGTCCAAGGTCAGGCCTTTGGTGTAACCAGGTTCTGGTGACTTTTCCACAGCATGTAGGTGAGGCCCTCTTCCATCAATCATAGACAGAGGGTGTTAGCAATTACCCAGGCAAGCCGGGCGGTGGTGGTGCACGCCTTTAATCCCAACACTCAGGAGGCAAAGGCAGGCGGATCTCTGTGAGTTTGAAGCCAGCCTGGTCAACAAGAGTTAGTTCCAGGACAGCCAGGGCTACACAGAGAAACCCTGTCTCAAAACACAATCAAAAATTGTTGCTGGTAGTAATCAGTGAGTTTCAAGCAGTAGGAACTTTAGTCAGGTTAGTTTTATTGCTTTTTAAAATAGCTTGGGAAAACCTACAGAAGGAGATCAAGGACTAGAACACATCTGGGCATGGCCCACAGTCCATGCGCTGTAGTTCAGCTCTTAATTAGAACGACGTATTGTCTTTTTTTTATGCTTCATGTATTTGTTATTATGATGTGTCTTTGATATGGGGAAGAGGAAGCTTGTCTGCCATGGCTTCTCTGTGAAGGTCAGAGGATAACTTAATAGCGCTTACACTCTCCTTTTCTTCTGTGGGTTCTGGGGATTGGGCTTCCCTCTGGCCACTGAGCTATCTCACCAGCCCTACAGCAGGGTTATCTTCTGCCCTCAGGAAAAGTACGAGACAGTAAGGACAATGACCGTGTAAATAGTGTCCTTATGAAGTTGTAAGTGTGTAAGTATGAAATTACCTGGGACTTCTACATAACCCAACCAATATGTTCCAATCTAATTGCACTGTGGGGCTTTACAGTAGCTACTTTAAAAATATCTAAATGGATAAAATGGGAGGGATTCTTGATGTCACACTTTTTTTTCTTTCTTTATTGATATTTATTGAGCTCTACATTTTTCTCTGCTCCCCTCCCTACCTCTCCCCTCCCCCATTCAACCCTCCCCCAGTGTCCCTATGCTCCCAATTTACTCAGGAGATCTTGTCTTTTTATAC
>JAQHUG010000622.1:55508-94002 GCA_028555095.1 Dicrostonyx torquatus
TGTGTTTGGGAGCTGTTTCTTTCTGCCATGTGAGTCTCAGTGATTTAACTCAGTTGTCTGGGCACCCTTACCTTCTGAGCTGTCTCTCTGGCCCCCTCCTAATTTTTTGACACAGAATCTTTTACTGAACTTGGAGCTCACTTATTTGGCAAGATTAGCTGGCCAGTGAGCTCCAGGGATCTTAGTGTCTCTATCTCCGTGTGCCACTTACTTGGGTGATAGGTATCCGAACTCAGTCCCTCATGCGTATGTGCCTAGCACTACCAACTGAGCCATCTTCCAAGTCTGCAAAATGTTAAGTTTGACAACTTGATTATTGTTAGTGTGTCGTACATTTGGGGGTTTTAAAAATAAGTTTTGGCATAGTTTTCGTTTTAAAGCATAAAAGTGAAATATGTGGGTATTTTGTTTTGCATTGCTCCCCATCCCCAACTCAGACACCATCTTGCTTTGCAGGCTGGCTCGCCTCTAACTTGGAATCCTTCTGCCTTCCAAGTGCTGGGATTACAAACACCATACACACACACACACACACACACACACACACACACACACCAGAACAACAGCAAAACAAAATCAAAATAAAACCTAGCTTTTAAAAATTGTTCTGAAGGTCGTAGATCTTGAAGAAGAGCCAGAGTTGGGGGCTAGGAAAGGCTTTGCGAGTACTGTCGGATTGCTTTGAAGTAAAGCAACCTGATCTCCCCTTAAGCGGCTGCTAGAAGTTGCTTTCTCTAGGGCTGATGCGGTTAAATGGCTGAAGACTCCAGAATGATACGGTTGCTATTTTCAGGCTAAATCTGTCATCGGAATAACTCCAGAAGCATGTGAAACGATCAAAAGGTATTAGTAACTTTTTTCCGAAACAGATATTGGTGGAAATCTAAGAAAATTAGTAGCCAAGGAACATTATGTGTTAGTCCTGGTGTTGTGATTCATTAACTTACTTTGTGAGGTAAACAAAATTATCTGAAGCTTTTAAAGAAATGCACGTCCTGGCATATAAGGCAGCTAATAATGTGTGTAAGAGGAAGTGTGACTCAGAAGGCACACAGCACAGGTGTTTATTGTAACATAAACCTAGCAGCTCAGAATTGAATGTGGTAGCTAGGAGACAGCTGGGGTGGTACACAGACCACTCAGGAAAGGGGATGGCTGACTCCCCAGCCAGCAGAAATGTTGGCCTATGATAGTGGTGTTGACTCGCGTTGCCAATAGGAATTCGCTCTATAGCACAGTAGTCAGTGGAAATGTATGATGTATTTTGAATGCCTCGAGCCAGGCATAGTGACTGAGGCTGGAGGATTACAAGTTCCAGGCTTGCTAGAGTAGAGGTAAGTGGTTTGTGCGGAGGGTCTACAGCCTCCAGTTTATATTCTTACCAGTGTCTGGCTCCTCCACTGCCATCATAGGCTGTCCCAAACTAAGTCAGGTGGTCTAAGACACTCCCCCACTCCCTAATTATAACCGCATATCCTCCTTTGTTTGGGGGATTTTCTCTGAAGACTTTCTTCTTGGGACTTCCCTCATTATATCATCCTGTCCATGATGGTTCTCTCTTAAACTGTTCTTAAGGAAGCTCCCCAGGTTCTAAGTGAGAGTTCTTTTCCTCCCGCGACCCTGTTTTGTTGTTTCTGGTACACTGTACTGCAGGCTTGTCATGCTCCTCCACTAAGAGGCCCTCATGGTGTGTCCCTTCCTCTATTAGCATCTTTCCTGGAAGGGAATGATTTGTCAGGTCCTTCTACAAACTAGCCAGCCTACTGTTCTGCCTTTCGCTTAACAGTTCTGGGCCACATTTTCTAAAGAATAAAAATAGGAACGTGTGAAGTAGAAAGGGGTTGAGAACTTACTAAATGGTTTACATTGTACTTGAAACTGTAGACTATCACAATTTTAAGATTGTGTACAACGCCGGGTGGTGGTGGCACACGCTTTTAATACCAGAATACATGGAAGGCAGAGACAGACAGATCTCTGTGACTTCGAGACCAGCATGATTTACAGAGTGAGTTCCAAAACAGCCAAGACTACACAGAGAAACTCTCCAAAACATAAAAAGAAAGAAAAAAGCCTATATCTAATTTTTGCACCTGTAGCCTTTCAGATGAAGTGGACCCGAGTAAGATGAAGAAGAAACTTTTTAGAAGCTCTCGTTTCCACTAAGGAATCTTAAAGTTTTAGCATGAGGTGTGTAAGGGTGGCTGCAGAGAGAGCTGTGCACAGAACATCTCAGGAAGGCAGGAGGAGGGGTTTGGAACGTGTTCACCCTGACAATCAAGAATAGCCATCACAGGCAAGGTTCCTGAGGTGTGCTGGGCAGGACTATAGCTCTTGAGGGAGTTCAGGCATGTTTGCACTGTAAGGAAGTTTATGGTTTTGGTGAAATACCCCCAAAGTGCAACTGGAAAGGAGTAAGACCTTACTCCAAGGTCATTTGCACTTTAGCTTAAGCACACACAGAGAAACCGACGTAAGTACACATAAACAAAAGCTACCCAAACAAACAAAAATTACATGTGTTTAACACAGAATAAAGCTAGCTTGTCCTAAAAGCGACAGGGAAACCCTGTCTCAAAAAACTAAAAATAAATAAAATAAAAATAAAAAAGCTAGCTTGTAACATCAGTGTTTCTGTCTTTTTAATTAAGCACAACAATGATTTTTGTTGCGTTTCGGAGGCATTGGACACACATCTACTCGGGGCACTTGGTGTACTGAAGCACGTCATGGCGTGGTAAGTCTACTGGATGGAGAGGGCTGACTTGTCTGAAAAGCTTGTCACTCCATCAGGATATGACAGTGTGTTGGACATCAGTGTAAGAGGGTAATTTTTTTTTTTTTCAGTGAAGGGGAGTGAAGCGGGGCCTTACACATTCTAGTATAAGTCTGTCATTGAGAATTTTTAGCAACACGGTAAGATCAATTTTATATCATGTAAGAATCCATTGTTTCCTTAAATCTTCATTTAACCCCCCAAAGATCAGACATCAAAAATAAAAATTCAATATGGAGAAATCCAAATGCAGAGACCAGAGAAACATGCTGATTCAAGAGAACAGGGCAGACTGGCAGGTCCCTGCTGCATCTGAACCAACAAGAAACAGGAATCCTGTTGCCTTTTGGTGACAAGGGCCTAGTAAGCTCCACCGGCCATGCCACGTTGCAGCTGTCTTGGGGCCACCTTTGGTGTTCTCCGACTTCCTTTGTGTAGCCACTGCTTATCACTGTTTTAAAGCTCATCCACACTCCTAGGTTTTAAGCACCTGTGTGCCCTGTCCCCTGCCCCCTCCGCCAGCCCCCATCCCTGCCAGAGGTACCTCTGGCCTCTCCGAGACCTGAGAGTAGCCTTCGTTTCTAAGTGTGGTCTGGACCAGCAGTGTCAGCGTTTCTGGGAACTCATTAGCAGTGGTTCAGACCTACAGAATTTAAACCTGTGTTTGAGCAGTTTGCCTCACAGATTCTGACGCTGCTCTCACTCTCCTTCCTCTGCGGTGTGCTGTCTGTATAGCATGCTAAGCTATCACAAAACACTATTTATACCAGAGAACAAAGCAGAAAGCCTGCTCAAAACACCTCTCACACCGAGAAGCATTCGATGAAGGTCAAGAAGCAAGCGTGCTAGGGAAAAGGGTGGAAACTGCAGCAGAGTCGGGCGGGGGCAGTGGGGAGGGAGAGTTTGAGGTGAGTAGAGACTGGCTCGGTACAGATGATATTAAAGACAGGCTGCAGACACTGCCCGGGCCATGGCCCTTTTGTGTTCTTCAGAAAAAGAGGGGTGGTGTGGTTTAGGAACGCATCTTACTGTAGCAGGCTCCATACTCCAACTTTTATAACCCTGGCTCCTGGAGTTGCCGGAAACCAGATTCAATTTATGAAGTGTCTCCTTAGTCTTGCAAAGGTCTCCAGGACTAAAACCTTTAAAGCACACTTTTTCTTTTACTTAGATGCTGTCGAGTTATTCCTTAAGCGAACATACCTGTTTATATTTCTGCCAGCATTGCGTGTTCTCATTAGTTCACAACTTCATTAAACCCTTTTTTATTTTTTAAGCTTTTTAATTTGTTAAACTGTTGGATAAAAACTCAGCGAATGACCTTTAACCACTTTCTCTTTTTAGGCGTATCTAATTTCAGATTTCTTTTTCTTTCTTTCTTTTCTTTTCTTTCTTTTTCCGAGACAGGGTTTCTCTGTGTAGCCCTGGCTGTCCTGGAACTAGCTCTTGTAGACCAGGCTGCCTCTGCCTCCTGAGTGCTAGGATAAAGGCGTGGGCTACCACTGCCTGGCTAATTCTAATTCTAGATTTCTTAGAGCTGACAGACAGTATCACTGTAGCTTTTGGAATCTTCACTTGGAAAATTCTCTGCACGATATCGCGTCCTTGCGTACAATACTTCAGTGCTTTTTCCAATCCAAAGGAGCCCTTCGCCCCTTTACGAAATCCAGTAATCACGCATTTATTTTCACACTTCTCGGACTTAAAAGGGTTTGTAAACATCTTAGGGGCTGCATCTAGTCAATGTCATTTGAATGAGTAACAGGATTCCGTGTACCTTAGTGGTGCACACATTTCTATGATCCAAATCATAAATTGCTGATTTCTGTCCACGTGAGTCGTACTGTTTTTCACCTCAGTTAGAATCTGAAGACTGGGAACTGGAGCCAAACTAGTACGTTTTAGACCTAGCGGCCAACCGGAATCAAACCCGGACGCAAGTAAAAGGAAAAGCGAAGATTTCTGAGCAGCGCAGCTCCGGAAAGGACGTCCAATCAGAGTCAGGGAACGAAGCGCCGCTGCGCTGTGGTGCGCATGCTCGGCGCCCGGCCGGGGATTGGCCGTGTAAAGGCGGGAGACTTGAGCCGGTCGGCGGAGGGCGTCGTGACCTGCTGGGGCGCTCGCGGTTTCTGTCGCTGTGGCGGTAGGTTTCTGCCGCGGGGGCCCAGGGAGGTGCGCGCGGGGCTTCGTGCAGGATGTGGCGCCGGTCCCGGGGTCAGGGCGGGAGCCTCCGTGCTGGCTGGCCTGGTGCGGAGGGCGGGCCCCGCGGGGAGGCCGGTCGGTGCGCCGTCCCCGGAGGCTCGTTGTCGGTGCCCGTATCCCCGAGGCCTGTCGGTGCGCCGTCCCCGGAGGTTGGTTGTTGGTGCCCCGTCACCTGAGGCTGGAGCCGGTGCCCTTGTCCCCGGAGGCCAGTCACCCGTGCGCCGTCCCCGGAGGCTCGTTGTCGGTGCCCGTATCCCCTAGACCTGTCGGTGCCCTGTCACCCGAGGCTGGAGCCGGTGCCCTTGTCCCCGGAGGCCAGTCACCCGTGCGCCGTCCCCAGAGGCTGGTTGTCGGTGCCCAGTCCCCCGAGGATGGAGCCAGTGCCTCTGTCCCCGGGGGCCGCCCTGGGCCCGAGAAGGCCCGTCCAGGCAGGTGACAGTCTGAGGATATAGAACCACCCAGCGCCCACCTTAGGCGATCTTATATACCTAAGCTCCACCCCCAACATTTTCTTGAAAAAAAAAAAATTAATTTGTAGGCAGGTGGACTGGAGTCCCAAAGTTTAAGGGGAGTTTACAGTAAAAACTGGAAATCTTATTTCCTAATGTAGCTAGAAGCCGAAAAGCTGAAACAGCGAGGGAGGTATGCTGCTGGCTGGTAGGGTTTAATTCATTTTCCTGCATCCTAGAGTTTGCACACACCCTCGATGAAGTCCAGTGGACGGCGCAGATTCTGGTCCTGCAGGCAGAGAGAGCTACATCCTCCTGTCTCTCCTGCGGTGGGACCTTGGTCGTCCCTGCTCTGATAGGATTTTGTGGATTACACAGACAGCAGTAATTATTATAGGTCGTAATATTACAGAAAGTGTTGAGAGCTTACTGTGAGTCGTTTTTACCAAATTCTTGAGTTATTTAATCGCATAGTCATGTGTTTAAGTGTGATTAAGGCACGTGAGGAAAGAGATTGAAGTTAACTGCAGAATCATGTGCTGGGAAGGTCATTCTACGTTTTCTCTTCTGGCATTTGCCTTCAAAGATGTGTTCTTAATCACTACACTGCAAAGTCCACTAATTACTGCTGTGCTCCAGGGGTTAGCCTGGGGAGAACTGAAGAGGTGCACGTGACATGGCTCATGCATCACAGCATTTCAGTGGCCAAGGAACCTATTCCTAGGGCCTGTGAAAAAGGTCTCAGCAAAGCTCATTTACAAACCAGCTAGAACTTGGCAGGAGATGGGGGAAGATACCAAGTTCAAAGACAGCCTGGGAGACAGGGAGAGCCCGTGTTTCAGAAAACAAGGCAATGAACTGATTTCTGTAGTTTCCTTTGCCACACACCAACACATTAGATTAGCAAACCATCAGCTTCATAATTTGCTTTAAGATTGTGCTAGTAGAGATGGTTGCATTCGAAGAAACCACAGGGCATGAGTCCCACACACATCTTTTAAACCAGTAACAGCTTATATCAAGTAGTTAATGTATTCAAATTTAACATTGATGAAATTGGAGAAAGGTCCAGCTGTCAAAGCAATGATGGACTGATTTTTTTCTTGAATATATAGAATAATATGTCTGAAAATCAGTGGCATTTTAGATTGAACAAAATATGGCACATTTCACCAGTGGTAGTTTATTAGAAAGATAACATCTTCATTGTGGGAAATTTGAAGTACACAGAAAAGAACTCATGGGGCTGTGTAGATGGCTCAGTGGTTAAGAATACCGACTACTCTTCCAGAAGATCCAGGTTCAGTCCTAGCACCCATATGGTAGCTCACAACTGTCTAACTCCAGTTACAGGGGATCTGATACCTTCACACCAATGCACATAAATAAATTTAAATAAATTATTAAGAAAACCTAGCCAGGCTAAGGTGGTGCACACCTTTAATCCCAGGACTATGGAGGCACAAACAGGCAGATCTCCGTGACTTTGAGGCTAATCTGGTCTACAGAGTGAGTTCTATGATAGGCTCCAAAGCTACAGAGAAACCCTGTCTTGAAAAACAAACAAACAAACAAAGAAAGGAAACGCTCAGTATAAAAATTGTTTTAACACGCAGAAGTGATCAGTGTTAATGTCATAGCACGTGTTTTGCTAGTCTTATGAAATTTGTTCATATTTCTTAAAAATCTGTTTACACTTATTTCTTTATGAGTGTGTGTCGATGTGTCTGGGTATGCATGTGCCATGCAACTTGTGGGAGCTGGCTCCTTCCTCAGCATGTGTGGATTCCAGAAATTGATCTTGGGCTTCTTGGTCATCAGGTGTCTTGGCAAGTGCCTTGGCCTACTGAGTCATCTTGCCAGCCTGATGATTCATTTTATGTGTGCCTTATATAGGCCCAAAGAAAACAATTTGAAAGTCGTGATTTTACAGTTATGTTGTGTGTGTGTGTGTGTGTGTGTGTGTGTGTGTGCACTATGATATACCAGAAGACAACCTGTGTGAGCTGGTTCTCCCTTTTGCCACACCATGTGGGTCCTGGGTATCAAACAGGTCATCAGGTTTGGTGACAAGTGGCTTTAACTGCTGACCCAGCTTCCAGGCCCAAATAATAGTTTAATGTAATATTTTTGGTCTACCTGTATTGTGACTGTGACCTGCTACATTAGACCAGGTGTGGAATATTTTATTTGTGGAACTAATATTGACTCTCAAAATTTCAGGTTTTGGAGCATCTTGGATTTATATTTTTAGATCAGTTTGTAATAAATATCTTGTTGGAATTGGTGTCCAGAGAAATAATGGGGCAGCTTTTACTGCTCCGTAAGTGCCTGGGCAGTGCGTACATCAAGAGGGGTGTAATCTGGGAACTGGGAGATGCAGAGTGCTCACAAAGGATAAGGTGGAATTAAAGAAAAAAACATGCCAATACCATACAGAGGAAAGAGTGGTTAGAATCCCAGAGAACAAGTCTGGATGGAGGAGCGGCAAGGAGACTCAGAATTTTAGGAGTTTGTGAAGACCGCTTTCGGTTGTGTGTATGAGTTTACATTCATCTAGTACTTAATTATGGACAAGTGGATTTCTTTTTCTCTAAGTTATACTAATATGATTATACTTATACATACATAATCGTTTAAGCATATTTTTGACACTTTCTTTTCTTTTTAAAAAAAGATTTATTTATTTATTTCTTATGTATACAACATTCTGCCTCCATGTATGCTCACATGCCAGAAGAGGGCTCCAGATCTCATTAGAGATGGTTGTGAGCCACCATGTGGTTGCTGGGAATTGAACTCAGGTCCTCTGGAAGAGCAGCCAGTGCTCTTAACCACTGAGCCATCTCTCCAGCCCCAACCATTACACTTTAAAAAGATATTTTCCATGACATGGATATAGCTCTCCAAAAGAAACGTCTATAACTTAATAAGTCACACCTCTACTTTGGTTGTGAAATACGGTGCTTATGTACTTTCCACGACACATTAGGGAGCTCTGTTGGTGAAGCCAGGGAACTCGGGGTAAGTCTTACTCTTTCTGACCTCTCCATTACCGGCCACCTTCTCCATGTATTCCCTCTTAGGTCAGGTATTCACAGCGCTTTTGAAAAAGCTGGTGTTGGAAAATACCCCACCAAAACAACTTAAGGAAGGGCTTTCAGGAGCCTTGGAGCAGTGTTCAAGATTTTATACTGACATTTTAACACAGACTCAAGCAACAGGCTTAGGAGAAAGAGAGGCGCTCAGAAGAAAGTAAGACACACCCGAGTGACCATGGTATGAGATTCTCAAGGGGGAGACAAGCACAGGTGTGTTTCCACAGTGAGTCTAGATCAGATCAGGTTGGCAAGGGCAGCCATGATAGGCTAGTTGCCATTTGTTTTTATTTTTTTAAAATTAGCTTATTTATTTATTTTTATTGATATTTATTGAGCTCTACATTTTTCTCTACTTCCCTCCCTGCCTCTCCCCTCCCCCAATGTCCCTATGCTCCCAATTTACTCAGGAGATCTTTTCTTTTTATACTTTCCCATGTAGATTAGGTCTATGTAAGTCTCTCTTAGTGTCCTCATTGTTGTCTAAGTTCTCTGTGATTATGGTTTGTAGGCTGGCTTTCTTTGCTTTATGTTTAAAAACCACCTATGAGTGAGTACATGTGACAATTGTCTTTCTGTGTCTGGGTTACCTCACTCAAAATAATGTTTTCTAGTTCCATCCATTTTCCTGCAAAATTCAAGCTGTCGTTATTTTTTTCTGCTGTGTAGTGCTCCATTGTGTAAATGTACCACATTTTCTTTATCCATTCTTCAGTTGAGGGGTATTTAGGTTGTTTCCAGGTTCTGGCTATGACAAATAAAGCCGCTATGAACGTAGTTGAGCACATGTCCTTGTGGCACAATTGAGCATCCTTTGGATATATGCCTAAAAGTGGTATTGTTGGGTCTTCAGGAAGGTTGTTTCCTAATTTTCTAAGAAATCTCCACACTGCCATCCACAGGGGTTGTACCAGCTTGCATTCTCACCAGCAATGCAGGAGTGTTCCCTTTTCCCCACACCCTCTCCAGCATAAGTTGTCATCAGTGTTTTTGATCTTGGCCATTCTTACAGGTGTAAGATGGAATCTCAGAGTTGTTTTGATTTGCATTTCTCTGATGACTAAGGATGTTGAGCATTTCCTTAAGTGTCTTTTAGCCATTTTAGATTCCTCTGTTGAGAGTTCTCTGGTTAGGTCTGTACTCCATTTTTTTTATTGGATTATGTGATCTTTTGGTGTCCAATTTCTTGAGTTCTTTGTATATTTTGGAGATCAGCCCTCTGTCTGATGTGGGGTTAGTGTAGATCTTTTCCCATTCTGTAGGCTGTCGATGTGTCTTGTTGGCCAAGTCCTTTGCTTTACAGAAGTTTTTCAGTTTCAGGAGGTCCCATTTATTAATTGTTTCTCTCAGTGTCTGTGCTGCTGGGTTTCTATTTAGGAAGTGGTTTCCTGTGCCAATGCATTCAAGTGTACTTCCCACTTTCTCTTCTATAAGATTCAGTATGGCTGGCTTTATGTTGAGGTCTTTGATCCATTTGGACTGAGTTTTGTGCATGGTGATAGATATGGGTCTATTTTCATTTTTCTACATGTTGATATCCAGTTATGCCAGCACCATTTGTTAAATATGCTTTCTTTTTTCCATTTGATATATTTTATCAAATATCAGGTGTTCGAAGATGTGTGGATTGATATCCAGGTCTTCTATTCAGTTCCATTGGTGACACTTCCTTTTACCAAAAGTTGAATTTCTGGGTTAATCAAATGATTTTGGTAACTATGTATATGCTTGGTAACGGTTGTCGCGTGGTTTGTAAAATTGCAGTGAAGCCAGTCTTTTACATAGTGCTAATTTGTTTGCAGCCCCCATCGTGTGTTTCCCTGGTGTTAAAATGAAGTAAAATGGGTCCGACCCACTTTATTTGCTTGGACTAGGGATTGGAAGCAAGCACTCAGCTTCTTTCTTGTTTTCAAAGTGGAATTCCATATTAGGGCTGGAGTACAATGGGAAAGCATTTGCCTAGCATATGTGAGCCCCTTGGTTCTGATCCCCAGCGATGAGGGAAAAAAATTAGGTAGATTCTCTTAAATATTGTTGCAAGGAGCCAGATATGGTGGCACATTCCTGTAACTCCAGCCCTCAGGAAGCAGAGGCAGGAGGATCAGGAAGGAGCCATGAGCAGGTAAAACCAGCTTAGGCCATGAGACCTTGTGTTGAAGGAGGGAGGGTCTGCTTTTTGTCCTGGCCACCTGGCTAGCTTAATCCCCGAAATAATCACACGGAAATTGTATTAATTAAATCACTGCCTGGTTCATTATCTCTTGCCTCTTATTGGCTAACTCTCCCATCTTGATTTAGCCCATTTCTGTTAATCTGTATTTTACCACATGGCAGTGGCCTACTGGGAAAGATTCGGCATGTCTGTCTCTGGCAGCTCTATGGCGGCTCTCCATCTGCCCTTCTTCCCAGCATTTAGTTCTGTCTACTCTGCTTACCTAAGTGCTGCCCTATCAAAAGGCCAAGGCAGTTTCTTTATTCAACCAATGAAAGCAACACAATAAACAGAAGGACCTCCTACACCAGCCTTGTCACAGAAAACAAGTGCCGCCAGGTTGGGGCAGTTCCCAGTGGTTAGAACCTTCTGTAGTGCACATGATCACCACAGAGTAAATAAACAAGCTAAGAGCTGAGTAAGAAGAGGATGGCGATGAGGTACAGTCCGTGTCCACGCATCTGGCATCACGCTGGGAAACAGGCAGCATGTCAGTGCCCACTCTGCCGTTGTGTCTGCTAGGAAAGACGCTGAGCCTGGGAGACAGGCCTGAGAGGAAAGGGGATGTTTGCACTTTTGATACTATTACGAACAAATAACTTATTTGGAAAATCGTATCTTTTTATGTTTTTACTTTTCAGTTTTGTTTTTGTGTTGTGAACAGGCACTAAAGCTAATGCTATTTTGTTGTAAGAATATTATAGACAGGAAACAAACTGTTTTAATTGCAGTGACGTACTGGCTGCTATCCATTATAGGTACATTATCTATCTATTTATCTATCTACCTTACCTATCGCCTACCTGCCTATTATGCAGTGTTTCTGATATCACCCCACCCATGTTAGCAGAAATAGTGTTGAGAAAAATTAGAAAAGTTTATTCCAGTCTCTCGATGTATCTTAGAGAAACTCTGTTGTTTTAAAAGGAAATAGAATAGCAAAATCAAATTGCAGTATAAACATGCCTTTTACATATTAACTTATTCAAAACATTTGTTGATGAATTTATGTATCTGGAGTTGTGGTTGGTCTTGTTTTTAGACTAAGTTTTCTAGTGATATGATGAACCATTATGACTGTATTAGTCAGGGATCTCTAGAGGAATAGAACTGAAACAAAGAAAAAAAAAGAACATTTAATTGACCATCATGGCAGGGAGCATGGCAGCAGCAGTAGCTGAGAACTAACTTTCTTTCTTTCTTTCTTTCTTTCTTTCTTTCTTTCTTTCTTTCTTTCTTTTTTTTTTTAATTTTTCAGAAAACAGTTTCTCTGTATAGCTTTACTTTGGAACTCTCTTTGTAGACCAGTCTGGCCCCGAACTCACAGAGATCCACCTGCCTCTGCCTCCCAAGTGCTGGCATATTGGGATTAAAGTTATGGACCATGAGAATTTACTTCTTGGTCCACAACCAGAGAGACGAAGCTTTTGAAACCTCAAACCCTACTCTCAGTGACACACCTCTCCCACCAGGCCATACCTACTCATCTTTCCCAAATAGTTTCACTGGCTGGGGACCAGGTATTCAAATATCTGAGCCTGTGGGGGCCATTTTTATTTAAACCACCACAAGAATGGTGACGAAAGCAAACATGATTGGTATATAAATTAATGGGATCTTAAATTTAACATGCTTGATATGTGTATGTGGATAACTTTTTCTTTAGATTTTTACATTTAAATCAGAGCAGATATGATTATAGCATATCTAAATTGACATGCTCAAGCTGACACAATTCAATCTAAACCTTGAAATTCTTTTAAGTAGCTCTTAGCTACTGAAAGTTTCAGTATCTAGCTTTTGAGATTGTGCACAGTCACTCTCTCTCTCTCTCTCTCTCTCTCTCTCTCTCTCTCTCTCTCTCTCTCTCTGTGTGTGTAGTTGATGTTGGAGATGTGTTTTTTGTTTAGAAATGGTCTCTGTAGCTTTGGAACCTGTCCTGGAACTAGCTTTTGTAGACCAGGCTGGTCTCGAACTCACAGAGATCCACCTGCCTCTGCCTCCCGAGTGCNTGTTTGTTTGTTTTCTCTGTAGCTTTGGAACCTGTCCTGGAACTAGCTTTTGTAGACCAGGCTGGTCTCGAACTCACAGAGATCCACCTGCCTCTGCCTCCCGAGTGCTGGGATTAAAGGCATGCGCCACCACCACCCGGCTTGAGATGTCTTTCTCAATCACCACTTGTGGATTGTTTTTTGAACAGTCTCTCAGTAGACGTGGAGTTTTGGCTGGAGCAGCTGATATAGTGAGCCCTGCGGTGCAGCTTTCTCTGCCTGCTTCCTCTGCAGTGACGCTCACGTGGGTGCTGGGGATTCCTAGCTCAGGGCCTCAGGTCGCACACAACTACTTCATTCACTGAACAAACCATCTCTGCAACTCCCAAGTTTTCTATGTCTTATTCGGTTTATTGAAAATGACTTTTAGTTTGTGTGTCTGATTATTTGCCTTCATGTATGCATGTGTACCATCCGTACACTTGGTGCCTCCAGAGGCCAGAGGGTGTCAGATTCTTTGGGACTGGAATTATAGCAGTTGTCCTGATCACACTCATGGATGGTTTCTATGTTGGTATTTTTCAGGTGAAGATGAGACGATCTGCAGCACCAAGTCAGGTGCAGGCAAATTCCTTTAAAAAACCAAAATTCATACCTCCAGGAAGAAGTAATACAAGTCTGAATAAAGAGACCACAGAGATGGGTCCAGATGTAAAATTATTTCAGGTAAATAAAAGAAGGGAATCAATATGATGTAAATATTAAGAAATATATATTTTAATTAATCCATATATAATATATTATTTGCG
The DNA here is from genome assembly GCA_028555095.1 of Dicrostonyx torquatus. Classification (NCBI taxonomy): domain Eukaryota; kingdom Metazoa; phylum Chordata; class Mammalia; order Rodentia; family Cricetidae; genus Dicrostonyx; species Dicrostonyx torquatus. The sequence goes on from JAQHUG010000622.1 coordinate 69,046, forward strand.
TATTTACATATACATATGTGTATGTGTGTATGTGTGTGTATATATATATTTACATACAAACCTTGTTGTCTATTAAACTTTCAGTGTCTACTGACAAAATCTTCTAGAATCTTAGAAATAATAATATGGCCTTTGTTAGTAGTGCAGGTGGCCAAGCTGGAGGAGCAGCAGGCCCGCCAGGAGCTCAGCAGTGATTGGTGAATTAGTCTTTCTCACTCTCCCCACACTTCTCCCTTCTCTGATAGGCAAGGTCCCAAGGGCTTCGGCTCCAGAATGTCTCTTGTTCTGCTGTGCATTTGCATGTTTCCTGCCGCCATTTTTCTCTGGTATCTGGAATGGTGTGAATGGGTGTGGCTCCCCACTGCCTGTAATGTAGTGTGGTTATCTCACGGAAATATCCCATCCTACTGGGCATTTTTACCTCTGGATTATTATGAAGATGATTTCTTCCTAAGCTGTGCTGTTTAACTGTAGCAATGATTTTATACAATAGTGTTGGTTTAAATAGAACTTTGATGTAAGGGTTGTTAACAAATGTAGTAAGGGATTATGATAGAGGTTAGTTTAGTGGGAAAATTGATACAGGTAAAGGTAGGATATACTGTTGTTCCCACTCCTGATAAAGCAGGAGCTGCAGAGGATAGGAAATAGGAACCAAGAAGTGTCACACAGCTAGGACTTATGAGTTTCTCTTGAGAAACCATGTAGACTATGGTTTAAGTTAACGATTAAGAAAAACAATTGAGTCCCAGGAGTTAGCTCAAGTTCTTTTTAATCTTGATGCTGGGAGATGTGTTCACGGGTTTAGGTGTGCATCATAGCTAAAACAGAACTTCAGTAATGACTTCATGTAACTAAAAATCAAAGAATAGGCCAGGTGTAGGTGGCGCATATCTTTAATTCCGAACACTGGGGAGGTAGACACAGGTGGATTCTGTGAGTTTGAGGCCAGCCTGGTCTACAGAGCTAGTACCAGGACAGACTCCAAAGCTACAGAGAAACCTGTCTTGATACCCCCCCCCAAAAAAAAACCAAAGAATTGGATGGTTTGTTAGTTAAGATAATTGGACAGGACTTTAAATTATGACAGGTGAAACTAGTAACCTGCTTTTCTGGCGATTATTATAAAGTACTGCCTATGTAAATGGTTGTGGCTGAAAGACTCCTGGTTTTGTGGGTGTAGAGATGAGTGTTTAACTGAATGTGGGCTTCTCAGAAAGTGCAGGAAGTGTGATTGAGGGATGGATTGGGATTGACTTGTTCTGGAAAAATATGTAGTAACTGTGTAACTGTTGGTTATGGGTAAATCCTCTTCTTCGTAATGACTTGGTGTGGGGAATATAAGAAGAGTGTCTGAAAGATAAAGAGCAGAAGAGAAGCTTTTACCCCTCGCCCACTGGGCACCTTGTTCCTGGTCTCTGACTTTCAGAAGGCTGGACCTCTCTATAGCAGTAAGTAAAGGTCTTCTCAAGGAAGAGGTGCAGTCCTTCAGAAAGTTGGTCTACAGAGGCACCCGCCTCCAAGCTTGACAAGCCGAGTTTACTCCCCAGGACCACTGGGTAGGAGGAGAGACTTCCATAAACTGTCCTCTGGTTCACATGTGTTCTGTGGCACATGCGTGCACAAACGCACACCTGTAGGACACACAGGAAATGTAATAAAAGGTCTATCAGTGTTTTTTCAAGTTACTGATTCAATGAGTTGAAACTTGGGATAAAATGGTTTAAAGAGAAAAATACATAAGTAATTTGTATAATTTTTTCAGATTTTTATATTGTCATGATTACTATTTTTCTTTGCTGGTGTGACCCCAGGACCTTGCACCTGGTGTGTAAGGGTCTTTGATAGAGCTACATCTTAGCCTGTAGATGTTCAGTCTATAGCGAGTAAACGCAGGGCAAGGTGGGATAGTGTGTCTGTAACCTCAGCGTTGCTGAGGCAGGGGCTAGGGAGTATGAGTCTTTGTCTCAAAGACAAAACAAAACAGAAGACTATTAGAAATGCCTTAGTAAAGCTTGTATTTTTAATTTTATGTGTACTGGTGTTTTCCCTGCATGCTTGTTTATGCACCATCTGCATGCAGTACCTCACAGAGTATGTCTTGACCTTGAGTTCCCTGGAACTAGACCTTCAGAAGATTGTTAGCATCCGAGCGTGCAGTTAATGTTCTTGACTGCTTAGCCATATCTACAGGTCCCAAAGGATTGTTTTTAGGATTAAGAAGAAAGTTCTTAGGTGCACAGGAGATATATAAAACATAGTATATAAGTTCTTACTACTCTATAATTTTTTTAACTCATGTTTTAGTTGTTTTTTTTTTTTTTTTTAAGACAGGGTTTCTCTGTGGCTTTGGAGCCTGTCCTGGAACTAGCTCTTGTAGACCAGGCTGGCCTCCAACTCACAGAGATCCGCCAGCCTCTGTGTCCCGAGTGCTGGGATTAAATGTGTGCACCACCACTGCCCGGCCCCATGTTTTAGATTTTAAAGTCTTAATTTTTTACTTTTAAGTTTTTAAATATATTTTTAGTGTATGGGTGTTTTATCTGTGTGTATACATGTGTACCACATGCATGCCTGGCACCCATGAAGGCCAGAAAAGGGCATCAGGTCCTCTGAGACTGAAGTTACAGTTTTTAGCTGCCATGTGGTTCTTTGAATTGAACCTGGGCCCTCTAGAAGAGCAGTCAGTGCTCTTAACTGCTGAGCCATCTCTCCAGCCCAAGTCTTTTTTGTCTTTTCTTTTTTCCCCTGTTTTTTTGAGACAGGGTTTCTCTATAGCTTTGGAGCCTGTCCTGAAACTTGTTCTGGCCGGGCGGTGGTGGCGCATGCCTTTAATCCCAGCACTCGGGAGGCAGAGGCAGGCGGATCTTTGTGAGTTCGAGACCAGCCTGGTCTACAAGAGCTAGTTCCAGGACAGGCTCCAAAGCCACAGAGGAACCCTGTCTCGAAAAACCAAAAAAAAAGAAAAGAAAAGAAAAAAGAAACTTGTTTTGTAGACCAGGCTGGCCTTGAACTCACAGAGATCCTGCCTCTGTCTCCCAAGTGTTGGGATTAAAGGCGTGGGCCATCACTGTCCCAGCTAAAGGAAAAGTGCCCTCTCCAGGCATTGTTTTAAAACTTTTTTGGGGGAGGGGCTTTTTTTCAAAATGGGGTTTCTCCTTGTAACAACCTTAGCTGTCCTGGAATTAGCTCTTGTAGATCACGCTGACCTCAAACTCAGAGCTCTGCCTGCCTGCCCCTGCTAAGTGCTGGGAGTAAAGGTGCGCCACCGCCTCCAGCCCCCAGTCCAAGTCTTTTTAAAAATAGCATAAGCTTTATTAACATTTATATTTTAGAGGTTAGCTTCCAAGTTGCTTTGAGCCTCCTGTCTCTTGTCTCTGGAGCACTAATATGGGCACCTGGTTTCTGAGGGTTTCGGGATTTTAAATATACAATTACGTGGCATGGATACTTTCATCCTCAGCAGCCCAAACAGAACCTCTGTACCCAGTAGCAGTGACTGCACTGAAGCCGCTCAGAGAGCACACCACCTAGTCTTGCTTCCCTTAGTCTTTGATTGTCCATGAATTTCACTCCTTCATATTCTGCAGAGAAGTGGAATTGTGTGTCATTTGCCATCTGGGATCTGGCTTGTTTTACTTATATTTTCAAGGTTCATCTATGTTGTATCACATACTGAAATTTTTTTTTGTTTTGTTTTTCAAGATGGGATTTCTGTGTGTAGCCCTGGTTGTCCTGGAACTCTTTTTGTAAATCAGACTGGCTTGGAACTCAGAGATCCACCTGTCTCTGCCTCCCAAGAGCTGGGATTAAAGACTCATGCCACCGCCTCCTGGGATTGGAATTTGATTCTTTTAAAACTTTCTTATGACATTATTTTGTGCACTGTGTGCATGGCTGTGCGATAGTGCATGTGTGTAGGTCAAAGATAGTTGTTTCTCTTTTTTTATTATATGGGTTGGGGACCAAACTCAGGTTATGAGTCTTGGTAGTAAGTGCTTTTATCCACTGAGCCATCATATTGGCCCGACAGAGTCTCAAAGGAAGGAGTTTCTTGTAGTGCATGCTGGCCTTGAACATGCTTTGTAACTGAGGATTACTTTAAACTTCTGGTTCTCCTGCCTGAGTGCTGGGATTACAGGTGTGTCCACCATGCCTTTTTTATATGGTTCTGGGACTCAAACCCAGAGTTTCCTTCACGCTGTGCAAGCTTTCTAACCAGCTACATCCCAGCCCAGAACTCTAAGTCCTTTTCTTGTTTTTAAATAGATTTTGAATTCTTGATTCTACCTTTTGGTCTGAATGAGTGCCTTTTTTTTCTTTCCTTTTATTTTTATTTTATATGCATTGGTCTTTTGCCATGGGTGTCAGGTTCCATAGAACTGGAGTTACAGACAGCTGGGGGATGCCATGTGGGTGCTAGGAATTGAACCCAGGTCCTCTGGAATAGCAGTCAGTGCTTTCAACTGCTGAGCTATCTCTCCAGCTCCCTCCTTTCTTTTTCTCCTTCCCTCCTTCTCTTCCTCCCTCCCCTCCTCCTCATTTTTTTTTCTTTGTAGCTCTGGCTGTCCTGGAACTTCCTCTGTAGACCTGACTGGCCTTGAACCCTTGCCTCTGCCTCCTGAATCCTGGAATTAGATCCTACTTACCATCATAGGCTTGAGTGGTTTCTTAAAAAAAAAAAAAAAAAGGAAAAGCAAAAGAAACCCTACATTTCTATAATTTATAATATAATTGACTTCTTTAAGTAACCAACAGACTTTTATGTTTCCTAAGGTTTTTATTTTGTTTCTCCACCCTCAATACTGAGAATTTAATTTTGGGCCTCCTGAGTAATATTCTCAGTAATAATAAGCTGTGACTTTTGGGGTGAGTGTGCTGGGATTGAACGTGGAGCTTCATACATGCTCTGCAAGAGCTCTATCATGAAGCTATGTCCCTAGTTCTCTCTCTCTCTTTTAGTAGCTTTATTTGGGTATAATTTACATATTTTATAATCCAGTTTTACAATTTAGTGTTTTTAAAATTTTTGTTATATACCTTATTTATTTATTTTTGTTTTTCAAGGTAGAGTTTCTCTGTATTAGAGTCCTGGCTGTCCTGGAACTTGCTTTGTAGACCAGGCTGGCCTTGAATTCACAGAGATCGGCCTGCCTGTGCCACCTGAGTGCTGGGATTAAAAGCGTGCATCAGCACACTGATTTAGTAAATTCATAGAGTTGTGCGGCTCTCACCACATTCTACTGTAGCCTTTTCAGGACCTCAGAAAGAAACCTTACGTGTTGATTTCCACTCCTTTTCTGTCCAAGTTCTCCAGATTTGACATGGTTAATGGATTTTCTCTAGACCTGCCTGTTATTGATATTCGTGTAAATCAACTCATGTAATATGGGTCCTCTTGCAACTTGCATAGCTTTTCCCTTTAGCATATTCTCAAGGCATGTCCATGTTGTAGGTGTCAGCTGATGATTTATTTTTATTGCTGAAATACTAGTTTTCTCTTGCTCTGGTAACATAGTAACATTGGTTTACGAACTTAAAACAGCAGAAATGTATCATGTAATTTTGATAGCAAAAGAGGGAAACAACGAAAAATCTACCAATAGGTAGATGACTGATTAGCAAGTGTGGTATATACACACAGCTATCCGTGAATACATGTGTAGTTATTTTTCCTGTTGCTATAATAGAACACCGTGACCAGACTCGGCTTCTGTAAGGAAGAGCTTGTTTGGGCTTACAGTTCCAGAGGATAATGGTCTATAATGGTGGGGATGGCTGGCACCAAGCAGCTGGCCGGCAGCAGGGTTAGGAAGCAGAGAGTGGACTGGGAGTTGGATGAGCCTATGAACTCTCAGAGCCCATCTCCACTGACGTCCTTCATCCAGCAAGGCAACAGCTCCACTAACTGGGGACCAAGTATGCAAACGCCTGTGCCTGGGAGAGGGAGGACATTTCTCACTGAAATCACTACAGTGCGGCACCTTGCGCTGGGCTAGGATCAAGGTGCTGGTAAGGCCTCTGTTGACATTTGGAGGTGTTAGGGAAGAATCCATTTATTTACCTGATTTCTTGATCCTTCTACCTCTGCTTGTTCAGCATGTCCTGCTAGGATGCAGCAGCTGCGCATCCACCCTCTAGTTTTCTGCAGCTGGAACTCATTTGGTTGGAGTGGCTCCATTGGGTAGTGCACGATAATCTCTCTTAAAGTCTCTACCTCTTAACCCAGCTTCTGAGCCCCCTTTGCCACATAAGATGGCAACATATTTATAGATTTTGGGGCAGTAAACCGTGTCTCAAAGACACGGAGTATTTATTTTACCCACAATACTTAATAATATACTGTTGTTTTCATTTATTAAGTTTTACACATTTCATTCATTAGTTAAGGATTATTTGGTTTGTTTCAACTTCCCCGTGAAGGTGCTGGTGTTTAAGCTCAAGGTTTTGTGTTTGGTAGGCAAGGGCTCTATCACTGAGACAGCATGGGTTTGAATTGCTTTGTAGCTCAGGTTGGCCTTGAACTTGTTATTTATCCTAGGCTGGCTTCCAAGTTGAGAAGCCAGGATCTGGAAGAGCAGTCTCCCCTCCCCGCCTGGTACCTGTTGTTAATGCAGCTATGCGGAAACTGGCAGCTTGCTTAAATTTAGAGCCTATTATGTAAACACGTGGGGACTTATATTTAATATTTAATCTATGTATAAAAATCTGTTTTTCTGTTTTTGTTTTTTAAAGGGTGCTAAACAGTCACAAAATGATCCAGGTGTGTGTAGTTCAAATCTTCAGCCCACTGAGGGCAGTACTAGGGCAATGGGCCATGGGACTAGAGACCCACTTCATACAGGTAAGACCATGGCTTTACTGTGTTTATACTTACATGTTATTTCACACTGCTCTAGAAATGATTATTCAAGAGTGAGTGTTAATTTGATTATTGTTGATGTTATATCACTAGTTTTTTTGTTTTTGCTTCAGATTATCTGCTGTCAAAATTTATCTTTAGAAGTTAAATTTATACCCTTTAACCAGAAGACTGTAGCTTGGTGGCTAGAGTGTTTTCCCCGCATGGCAAGGCCCTGGCTAAATAAGCAATCAGACAGCCCCCAAAACATAATTGAAATCTTGTATTTTGTAATAGGTGTATGTCTAAGACTATTTATAGGAAATTTTTTGATCAGATACAGCTTTATCTAGTTATGTTTAAAATTCCATAATAAATATGTAATAAATAAACTTGAAATAAAGAAGTCAGGACTTTATTGTAGTCTGTGTAAGGTCTGCAGAAGGTCCAGCCATCTGCAGGTCACGGAGACTGAGAACGAGATGCAGAGTTGGCGAGAAAAACACAGATTTTTTTTTTTTTTCCTGAGAGATAAAAGCTTTTTCTTCTTTTACTGTTCTTTCTGTTCCTTGATCTGCTCTAGTCTTCCCTGTTCTGTTCTTCTACCCTGATGTTTCCCTTTTTCTTCCCTGTTGGTAGAGACCGCTCGTTCGTTCCCAGCCGCCCAGACCCAAAAAAATCACATAGAAACTGTATTAATTAAAGCACTACTTGGCCAATCACTGAGGTGTATTGCTGGCTAGCTCTAATATATTGTTAACCCATCTGTTAATCTGTGCGTCACCACAAGGTTCCACCAGGCTCCAGCAGGCGTCCTTTGGCAGCTACATGGCATCTCCTCAACCCCGCCTGCTCTTTCTACATCTCTGTTTGAATTTTTTGCCTGGCTTTATTCTGTTAAGCCATTGGCTGAAAGCAGCTTTATTTTAACCAATGGCAATAAAACACATTTACAGGATACAGAGGGGAATCCCACTTCACTATTTGTAGGGGGAGGCTGCTTGTTCGTTTCTGGCTGCCCAGACCCTAAATAATCACACAGAAAACATATTACTTGCAATACTATTTGGCCTATAGCTTAATGTATTTCTAGCTAGCTCTTACATTAACCCATTTCTATTTTATATTTTACCACCAGCCTCATGGTTTACCGGTAATGGTGCATGGGTGTCTTTCTCCTCTGGTGGCTACATGGTGTCTTTCTGGCTCTGCCTACTCTCTCTATATATCTATTCCAGCCTGGCTATGTTCTGTTAAGCCATTGGCTGAAAGCAGCTTCTTTATTAACCAATGGCAATAAAACATATTCATAGCATACAGAGGGGAATCCCACATCACCTCCCTTCTCACTACTTCTGACAACTTCCTTCTCCACTTGTTATTTTTTCCATTACAGCTTGTATGCCCAGCAAAATCTTTTAAGCAATATAAAAATAAAATAAAATGAAAAATACAATGTGGTTGCATTCTGTATTTTAAGTGAATGATTAGAGTGAATATAAGTAAAAAAACATTTGTTTCCCGTTTCTCTTACATGTTAAACATTTTACATATAATGGGTAAAAAAAAATCATCCTCAAGAATCCATATACATTCATGTGTAAGAAACTTGTTATAAATAAACAGAATGTAAGCAAGCAAGCAAGGTGGTTTTTTTTTTTTTTTAATTTTTGGTTTTTTGAGACAGGGTTTCATGTACCTTTGGCGCCTGTCCTGGAACTAGCTCTTATAGACCAGGCTGGCCTTGAACTCACAGAGATCCGCCTGCTTCTGCCTCCCAAGGGCTGGGATTAAAGGTGTGTGCCACCACTGCCTGGAAAGCAAGGTATTTTTATCAGCCAGTTTTTTTTTTCCAAGGCAGGCTACATTTTGTGGTTACAAAGAAAGGATCGATCATTTTATTTTTATCTCAAAAGATAATCTTATAAAAAATCTTAAAAGAATCACAAATCTAAACTTTTATGTATGAGAACCAATCAGTCAGCTCTACTTGAAATCCTCAGGGTGCATACCCACCCATCAACAGTCTTTTATATCAGGATCTGAGGGCTGAAAAGGGTACAAGGAGTTAATTGTCACCTTTGATCACCAACCCATCCTAGCAGGAAAGGTATGTCAGCAAGCAATAGCCAGGCGTGTTTCTGTTCCCTGACCTCAATGAGTCTCTCGCTCAACTATTAATAAGTGTGTCTTTCTAAACTTTAAATTGTTCCCCAAGATTTTCTACCTCAAAGACATTACCAAAAATATCTTAATCTTAAATCATTATTTAAAGCTTTGTTTTGATTATGATGAACACAGAAACCCATGAACACGTCTCCCAACATTAAGATTAAAAGAACTTGAGCTGGTTTAGCTTCTGAGACTCAATTTTTTCCTTAATCATTAGTCTAAGCCACAGTCTCTATGGCTCTTCAAGAGAAACTCATAAGTCTTAGCTGCGTGACACTTCCTTGTTCTTATTTCTACCCTTTGAAGCCCCTGCCTTATCAAGAGCGGGTTCAACACTATATCCTACATTTACCTAGATTAATTTTTCCACTAAACTAACCTCCAATATAATCCTTACTACATTTGTTAAAAATCCTTAATCATCAAAATTCTATTTAAATTAACATTATTATTGTATAAAATCATTACTTCAGTTAAACAGTACAGCTTATGAGGAAACCATCTTCATAATAGTCCACAAGTAAAAATGCCAGTAGGATGGGATATTTCCAATAGATAACCATTACAGGCAGTGGGGCCCCCACACCCATTCACAGCATGCCAGACACGGGAGAAGAATGGCAGAGACAAACATGTAAAAGCACAGCAGTACAAGAGATGCTCTGGGATGAAGCCCTTGGGGCCTTGCCTATCCAGTATTCATCCATCAGGGACTTACATTCTGGGGGTCGAACTCCTGAAGCTCAGTTGCCACCTGCTGTCCCTCTGCAATGACCACTGGCAAAGGCCAAATCAGATTTGAATTGTTAACATTTAACCATTGTTGAGTGAGTTACAAAAATTATGGTTCCTTTGTATCTGCTAGAAATACAGTAACTTTAAAAATATAAGTGAGGTAGTCCCAGAGTTTATTCGACCTGAGGGAGGTGATTTTATTCATATTTCTTTGAGTGGCCAGGTTCTGGGAGCTGGCCTCAACTCTAGGGGTGCTGAATACTAGCCGCGTAATCACTTCGCCTTTCTGTGAATTCATTGCTTGTAGGTGGAGAAAGGAATTCTCTATTTTCCTGGTTAGCCATCCTACGGCCCCTTATGCACTTTTGTAACTTTCTAAAAGAATTATTGTCAGGAGGAGAGCGAGGGAGACTTCTGGAGCTGGTGTCAATTTAGGAGGCTCCATAGGCACAGGTCTGGGCTTGTCAGTGTGGCTGTGGCCCTCTCTGATTTGCCCAGGCTTTCTCTTTGACTGTCACATTTAGGGTAGACCATCCTGTGTGCCTGGTTTTTTTTTTTTTTTTTGTTTGTTTCTTTTTTTTTATGCCATAGTAGCTGATCGCTTCATCTGAGAATGATGTTCTTACTATGGGATATAATATAATCTGTTACTAATTTGCGATTTGTGTTCTATACATAATTTGTCATTCTCTTCAATACTAAGTATGAAAAGGAGTTAAGAGTCAAGATAAATTGAAGAGTGAGTTAATTCATTTAGCCCTTAGTCCCTTCTCTCATGTAGTGAATTCACTGGATTGGGCAGCCTGTTCCAACCATCGGATACTCCCCTGCCTCTCACCCAGAGAGGTCAGCTGGAGAAAGGATTGCTCTGAGAAATGTTTTGTTGTCTGGTGGATTGCTGCAGAGAGATTTACCATAGAAAAGCATGGCGATGAGGACATTTAGCTTGCAGAGATTGTACCTTTTGGCATCCTTTTAGTTCTAGATCTGATTCATTCTGGAGGGGGATGGAATTCTGTATATTTTGGTTAAAATATGTCTCCACATTACCTTTTTGTTTTGAAAAATTTCCCCTGTGTAAAGAAGTTGAAAATAGCTCACCTAGCATTCTGAGACCAACATTGATATTACTGCCTCATTACAGTTTTCTCTCCTTCCATGCCCTGTGTGCTAGGAGTTGAACCTATGCTCTTAGGAATGTTAGGCAAGTTCTTTACCACTGAGTTCTAGGAGATGGTTTGTTTTCTTTCTTAATGGAAAGAACTCTAACAAATACCCTGACTTCTTTCTGGTCATTGGGTGTCTCTTTGTAGTACTATATATTTGCAGATAATCTTTGAGGATGAGGGTGTAAGTTTGTTTACCTGTAATTACTTCCCAAGGTTCAGTGTGTTCTTTCTGTGGAGAGAGTGATAGAAGACACCATTTCTGGATAGCCCTTGTCCTAGCGAGGGTCTCATTGCTGTAATGAAACACCATGACCAAAGATTTGGGGAGTAAAGGGTTTATTTACTTTATACTTCCAAATCATTGTTCATCACTGAAGGAAGTCAGGACAGAAATGAAAACAGGGTGGGAACATAGAAGCAAGCAGAGGCCATGGAGATGCTGCTTACTGGATGGCTTCCCATGGCTTGCTCAGTTTACTCTATTATAGAACCAGGACCACGAGCCCAGGGGTGGCACCATCCACAGTGTGCTGGGACCTCCCCCATCCATTGCTAATTAAGACAATGCCCTACAGGTTTGCCTATAGTCAGATCTTTTTTTTTTTTTTTTTTTTTTTTTGAGACAGGGTTTCTCTGCAGCTTTGGAGTCAGTCCTGGAACTAGCTTTTGTACACCAGGCTGGTCTTGAACTCACAGAGATCTGCCTGCCTCTGCCTCCCGAGTGCTGGGATTAAAGGGGTGCGCCACCACCGCCCGGCCCTATACCCAGATCTTATGGATGTATTTTCTCAGGTGAGGCTCCCTTCTCTCAGGTGACTTTAGCTTGTGTCAAGTTGACATAATACAAGGGTGAAGTCTAAATTTCATAAAGGGAATTTGGAAAGATGTGCTGTTTTCTGTAGTTGACACCCATGACCAAGTCTTTGGCTTCTAAGTACTTAGAAAAGTCAGTTGGGCAAGTTGAGGCTTCTGGATTGTGATAGTCTGTGTGCTTTGGTACTACTGAGAGACAGCTTCAGAAGCTCATCAAGAATCATTGTAAGGAACGTTATGTGAATTGTGAATGGAGGCAAGCGTGTGAATGTAAAGATGTTTGGTGTGGAGAGCAGGAGCAGCATTTTGAGGTCTGGTAGAGGACTAGACAAGAGTTTTGTTTTTTGGTTTTTTTGTAAAGAGATGGCATATAGCTCACCAGCAGAACATTGGCCTACCATGTGTAGGGTCCTGAGTTCAATTCCCAGCCTCACACACACACACCAAAACAAAACAAGCCTAAAAACAACTGAATAAATAAATAAAAGAGTAATGGAAGATGAGAAGAATTGAGGTAATGAAGAGTAGAGGGTTTTAAAAATTCTTTTAAAAATTATTATTTGGGATTTTAGGTTATTGAAATGTTTTGATTCATGTTTATCATGTGTAATGATGAAAATCAGAGTAATTAACATTTTTTGCTCTTTAAACATTAAAAAATTTAATTAATTAATTAATTAATTTTTTTGAGGCAGAGTCTCACATAGCTTAGTTAGCCTCCAACCTTGAATTCCTATTGTTTTGTACACTCATCTTTTTCTACTGTGATTTTAAGAGTGTGCTATCATGGGTCTGGCTAAAATATCTCTGTGTGTGAGTGTATGTGTGTGCATTTGTGAGTCTGTGTGGGCATGTGGAAACAAGAAGACAACCTCAAGTGTAGCTTGTCCTGCACTATTTACTCTCTCTTTCTCTCTCTCTTTTTAAGATTTATTTTTATCAGGGCTGGAGAAATGGCTCAGCGGTTAAGAGCACTGGCTGTTCTTCCAGAGGTCCTGAGTTCAATTCCCAGCAACCACATGGTAGCTCACAACCGTCTGTAATGATGTCTGGTGCCCTCTTCTGACCTGCAGATGTACATGCAGGGAGAACACTGTATACATAATAAATGAATTTTAAAAGAAAGATTTATTTTTTATCTATTATCTATACAGTGTTTTGTCTGCATGTATGCCTGCAGGCCAGAAGAGGGCACCAGAACTCACTCCAGATAGTTGTGAATTTTCATGTGGTTGTTGGGAACTGAACTCAGGAACTCTGGAAGAACAGTCAGTGCTCTTAACCTCTGAGTCATCTCTCCAGCCCCCTTCTTTCTTTTTTTGAGATAGAGTTTTATTGACTGGAGATTGCCAGAAAGGCTAGATTAACTGGCCAGCAAGCTCCCAGATTCTGCTTGTCTCCACCTTTCTTGCATTAGATTACAAACACATTCCACCATGCCTGACTTTTTTCTACATGGCTTCTAGACACTGAACTCATGTCCTGTGGTGCCAGTAGACAAACACTCTCCCAACTGAGCTATCAACCCAGCCCTAACATTTTTTTGTTAATGCACAATCATATATATTTATGAGGTAAAACGTGGTCCTCCAGTGCATGTTTGCTGCATGTATTCATCAAAGCAGGATAATTACATTTTAGCTCCTTGTCACTCCTCTTTTTTTTTTTTTTTTTTGGTTTTTCGAGGCAGGCTTGTCACTCCTCTTTGTTCCCACCTTCCTGTATAATGAAGGGTTATGAACTCAGGCCCGCCTTGTTATGCCTAAGCTTCACTGTCGACTTGACTGGATTTAGAGATACCTAGGAGACATATGTCTGTGAGTGACCTTCCCGTTTAAGTCTGGAGGGAACACCAAACCCGAGTGGACCAAGCAGTCCGGGTTGGGGTCCTGGACTAAATAAGAAGGGAGAAAGACAGCAGAATGCCAGTGTTTCCCTTCCTTTGCTGTGAGACCTGGGCAAGCAGACACTGCTGCCGCTCCTCATGGGGATGAAACCTACCTCTCACCCTTTCCGCCTGCTCCCGGTCACGTGTTTGGCCGTAGCCAACCCCCTGCGCTGCAGAGCAGGGGGACGAAACACTTGTGTCTAATTGAAGTTTGGTGCTGTTGTCCAGTCAGTCTCAACCCTTTCCTTCCTGAGAGCGAAGGATTAAACCTACAGCGAATTGTGATAAAGTCTTGGTGGGGAAACTAGAGTAATGTTTTCACATACCTCAAGATGTATACATTCCTAGAGATGTTAGAATTTTTATTTTCTACATGAATGGTATTAATATTTATGTATGTGCTAAATAAGTCTTTTGGACGACTCCCTCGTGTGGACAGATTGTAAGTTGCACAGTCTTACCAAATGAAATTTTCTGTTCAAAATAATGGGAAAGTGCTGAGCTGTCTCCTTTTTTTATGGAGAGAAGGCTTGTTGAACATGGAGGGGTCTCTTTCAGACCTGTTAGTATTGTATTTATAATACTGTGGTTAGCATTTTGAGTACAGCAAAATATTATTAAATCAATGTGATTTTTTTATTGCTTTTGATGTATTTTTTGTGATAGACATAACAAAATTCACCATTTTAACCATTTTAAAGGACACAGTTCAGTGGCATTTAACAAATAACAGTGTTGTACAACCATCATTTCTATGTAGTTCCACAGCATTTTATATTTTATCTATTTTCTGTCTCAAATAGGATTTGGATATTCTGGATACGACAGAAAATAGGGCTGGAGCTGGGTGGTGGTGGCACTCGGGAGGCAGAGGCAGGCGGATCTCTATGAGGACAGCCTGGTCTACAGGGCAAGTTCCAGGATAGCTAGGGCTACACTGAAAAACTGTGTCTTGAAAAACCAAAAGAAAGAAAAGAAAATAGGGCTGGTGAAATTGCTTAGCCAGTAAAGGTGCTTGCCACCCAAATCTGTCACTTGAGTTCAGTCCTTAAAACCCACATATAGCTAGAAGGAGACAGCCAGCTGCACAAGGGTATCCTCTGAGCTCTGCACATGCTCTGTGGCACATGTGCTCACACACAATGAATGTTATTATGTATAAATAAGACTTTAAGGGGCTGGAGAGATGGCTCAGAGGTTAGGAGCACTGGCTGCTCCTCTTCCAGAGGTCCTGAGTTCAATTCCCAGCAGTCACATAGTGGCTCTCATCCATCTGTAATGTGTACACATATGCAGGCAGAAAGTTGTGTACATAATAAATAAATAAATCTTGCAAAGAAAAAATAAGACTTTAAAGAGAAAAATACAATAAATCGTTACTTGTCAATTTTTAAATTTTTAAAATAGATAGTGCATGAACGTTGTAAATGAAAAAGTCTTTACCTTGTGTTTAGACATCTAGTTCTTTTCCCCAGAAGTAGCTTCTTATATTGTTTTGGTTTCTTCTATTATCTTAGTTACTTTTCTAGTGCTGTGATAATACAATGCCCGAAAACAACTTGGGGAGGAAAGTGTTTATTTCATTTTACACCTTGCAGGTAGCTCTTCATTTGAGGGGGTCAGGCAGGAGTCTGAGGATAGGGACTGAAGCAGAAACTGTGGAGGACTGCTCTTAATTGACTTGCTCAGCCTGCTTCCTTATAGAACCCAGAACCGCTTGCCTTGGGTAGCCATGGGCCACCCACAATGGGCCAGGCCCTCCGACATCGGTCATTAAATCCAGAAAATACCCCACAAGCTTGCCTATAGTTGGATCTTGTGGAGGCATCTTCTCAACTGAGGTTCCTTCAGAGGACTCTAGCTCAGTGGTTCTCAACCTGTGAGTCGCCGGTTACCTAAGACCTTTGGAAAACACAGATATTTACATTATGATTCACAACAGTAGCAAAATTATAGTAATAGAGTAGCAATGAAATTAATTTTATAGTTGGAGGTCATACAACACGAGGAAGTGTATTTAAGGATCGCAGCATTAGGAAGGTTGAGAGCCACTGCTTTAGCTTGTGTCTAGTGGACAGAAACTAGCCAGCACAGACGTTTCACATATTTGGAAAAAATTGCATCTCTATATTTTCTGCAAAACATAGTCAGCTCTCTCTCTCTCCATGTGTGTGTGTGTGTATAGTCAGCTAGTTTGCACTGCATTAAAATGTTATTTTATAGATTTACTTTTGTCTGAGAGTGCAGGTCAGAGGACAACTGTAGGAGTCAGTGTCCTTCCACCATGTGGCTCCCAGAGGTCAAGTCAAGCAGCAAGCACTGTCACCTTCTGTGCCATTTTCACCACTTCGCATTGTTTTTTTTTTCCATTTAATTTCTACTGTAATGATGTTGATGCAAAAGTATAAGTTTCACCTCAAAGGGAATAAGAGATAGTTTATGCTGGGGCCAAGTATGAATGACCATAGCTTGGAACACAGATTTAGGTTACCCTAAATTCCATGTTCCAATATGGAAGTAGTTTTATGAAGCCTTTTTCCTTCCTCCCTCCCTCCCTCCCTCCCTCCCTCCCTCCCTCCCTCCCTCCCCCCCTTTGAGACAGGGTTTCTCTGTGTAACAGTCAGGACTATGTAGAGAGACCCAGCCTCAAAAAAACAAAAAAAATAATCCAAAACAAAAGCAAAGAATACAATCCTAAACCATACTGTAGCTAAGACTGTCGCTGGAGCTCTAACCAGCCTTGCAGAAGCTTCCTTTGGAAGATGCAGCTTTTCCCAGGAGCTCTCACTCGTGCACTTCTCAACCCAGTGGTGCCAGTGGTTGAGCCCAGAGTGGGGGGCAAGCACTCTGCCACTGAGCTGTTTCCTCGGCCCTAGATATTTGCTCTAGAGCAAAGTATGGCCTCGTTTTCACTGTGCAGCCAAGGCTGGTAATCATCCTTCTGCCTCAGCAGAGTTCTAGGTGCATGCCAGCAGGCCTAACTAACTCTTTTAAAAAGCTGATTCCATTGTATGAGCATATCAGTGTCTTACTAATGAATATTTAGATTGTGTGGTGTGGTGGTTTGAAAGAAAATGGCCCCCAAAGGGAGTGGCACTATTAAGGTGTTTGGCTTTGTTGGAGGAAGTGTGTCACTGTGGAGGTGGGCTTGGGGGTCTCAGATATGCTCAAGCTACTGCCCAGTGTCTCAGTCAACTTTCTGTTGATGTAGAACTCTCAGCTAATTTCTAGCACCATGTCTGTCTGCATGCCACCTTGTCCCATCATGGACTGGACCTCTGAACTGTAAGCCACCCAATTAAATGTTTTTCCTTTATAAGAGTTGCTGTGGTCATGATTTCTCTTCACAGCAATAGAAATCCTACCTAAGACATGGGGTCTTTTGGTATTATAAACAAAGCTAAAATGAGTGTGTCTCTGTGTACACATGTGTATACATATATATATGTATATGTATGTATGTATATATATATGAGTATATTTGTGTGCATGTGTGTAATACCTTGAAGTAGATGGTCACAGAGAGAGTGCATTTGTTATTCTGGTAGGTAATGGTCAGCTGACCTTTACAGAGGTATGTTTTCATTAGCAATGCTTGAGTAATGTAGTATCTTTTTTGATGCTCAGCTAAACTATAAGTATATACTTATGCTGTTTGATATTTGATAGTTAGAATGTGATTTTTGTTTTATTTTTAAATTTAAACATTTACTATTCATATCTTCAGATTATTTGGGTCAGATGTGGTGATACACTCTTATAATACCATCACTTCGGAGCTTGAGGAGAGTTTTGGGTCTGCCTGAGCCATATAGCAAGATCCCCACCTCCCTAAATATTTAAGACTGATATAAATATTCATGAACTGTACTTTTTGTGTAAGTTGTGTGTATCTACTTTTTCTGAACTTGTTGAAAATAAACTGCTGGCATGATGCCCTACTTGCCCTCAAGTTTTGGGTATATGTTTATAAATAAACTGTGGAGCCTTGTGAGTGTGCTCATGCTCCTTAAGAACAGGCTCTGGGGTCTGGAGAGATGACTCAGATGTGAGAGCATTGACTGCTCCTTCACAGGACCTGGTGCAATTCCCAGCACCCACGTGGTGACTCGAAGCTATCAGTAGTTCCAGTTCCAGAGGAGTTGATGCTCTCTTTTGACCTCTGTGGGCACTGGGCATGCCCATGGTGTGCATGCATACGTGCAAGTGTACAAATAAATCTAAAAATAGGCTCTCTAGAGTGCCCTTGCCTCTTGCACCATTAAGGACGTAGGACACTCCTCTGTACACCACCTTTGAAAGTTCACTTCACCAGACGCTTCATGTTCCAGTGCCTTGGTTTTGGAGTCTCTAGTCTCCAGGATAGTAGGAAATACATTTCTGTTGTGCACAAAAAAAGCTATTTTGTGATATTTTGTTATGACTGCCTGAATGGATTAAGATAATGTTTATGGTAAAAGTCTTTTCTCTGTTAGTTCAATATTATGAGCTATATTTTGTTGTTTTGCCGTTATTTATTTATTTAATTTTGTTTTGTTTTTGAGACAGGGTTTCACTTTGTAATCCTGACTGGCCTGGAACATGATATGTAGACAAGGCTGGTTTTGAACTTTCAGCCTCCTGAGTGCTGGGTCAAAGGGGCACATCAGCACCCAGCCTTTCTACCTTACTTTTCAGATGCGCTCGACCTGGAACCACCATTTTGGCTAACCTAACTGGCCAGTGAGTCCCTAGGATCTGCTGGGCCCTGACTCTCCTGCTTACAGGTTTGGGCTTCTCACATACTTCTGGAGAGCCAGTTAGGTGCTCCTAGTTCCACTATGCCTTTCACCAAGGCTGGCGTTTCGACTTGTAAATAGTGCAGGTCAAGTGCTGTGTTCTGACTTAGATTTGTTTGATGTTGTTTCAACTCATACATTTTGGGGTAGGACACTCAGGAGGTTCATGCTGTCACGTTGTCAGTTTGTCCCTTTACTGGTGATGTTAGTTTTATTTGAACAAAGGTGTGTGGAGGTTTCTTTTGACTCCATCTAAAGTAGTTTCCACACTGTGGTTAATAAGTAACCTTAGGGAGTTACTTTGACAGTATTGATTTCAGTGCTGAGGATTAGTCTAAAATCTTTGTACATGCTAGACAAATGGGCTACCTTTGAGCTACATTTCCAGCCCAGAAGCTGATTCTTGCCTGAAATTTATTATACGTGTGTGTTTTCTGCCAATGGTAGACTTTGTAATTCCATTTATATTTATTAGTTGGCATTCTGGTAAAGGGAAAACTTTTCCTTTTTCCTCATTTCTTTACTAATTAATTCACAGAACTTGTTTTAGTCAGTGAATTGTAACACTTATTAGTGTGTGCATGTGTTTCAGAGTGTGTGTGTGTGTGTGTGTGAGTGTGTGTGTTCCTGTGTATGTTTGAATGTACAAGGATGTGTTCTATGTTTAAGTGTGCATTAGTGTGTGTGTTCATGTATAAGTGTGAGTTCATGTATGTGTTACTCCAGCTAATTCAGACCTTTACAAGGGTTCTTACTTCTTTTCTGATAATCTTCATGTTAAGTTTTTTTTAATTCCTTAGGAATTTTATAAAATGTTTTTTTTTAATCAGAAGCCTCACAAAATATTTAGTAATGTCCATTAGTATACATTGTAGTATAGTATAATAAGACCTTAATTTTTTTGCATTTTTATATGTTGTATGTATGCATGTATGTATGTATACATATCACAGCACATGTGGAGGTCAGAAGACAGCTTTGAGGTCTGGTGTTCTCTTTCCATCATATAGATGTTGGGCATTGAACTCAGACTGTTGGTCTCCATGGCAAGTACCTTTTACCACTGAGCTATCTTGCCAGATCCTGACCTATCTCTTGAAAGCAGCCAAAGGCTATACTTCCATTTTAGTAAGAATCAAGGTTTTGATACTAGGTGTATTTGTTGATATAGCTTTTAGCCCTTCCAAGAATCAAAGCTAGGAAATATGTGTCTGTAGAATTTGAGGGGTGGGAGAGAAGGATGTTGATATGGTCATATGTAGCTCAGGCTGGCCTAGTACTCTCTAGAAAACACTGACCTTGAGCTCCTGACCATCCTCATTCTCTTTCCAGGTATCAGGATTGCAGGTGTGTGTGTTGGCATACTGGACTTTAAATGCAACACAGACAGACAGACAGACAGACACACACACAAAGGTCAGTGGACAACTTGCGGAGTCAGTTCTCTGATTCTAGGAATTGAACTCAGGTCATCAGGCTCCCATGGGAAGCAAGTGCTCTTACTCACCTTTGCTGAACTCCTTACCTTCCTTTCTTTGTTTTAAATATTTATTTTTTGTCATTTTTATTGTTTTATGGGTATGAATGTTTTGCCTGCTTGCCTGTTTTTGCACCATGTGTGTGTCTGGTGTGCATACAGATCAGAAGAAAAGGGCTTTGGATTCCTAGGAAATAGTTACAGATAGTTGTGAGCTGCCATATTGGTGCTGGGAATAGTGCTCTTAATTGCTAACTCATATTTTTAGCATTATTGTTTCTAATTATGTGTATGTTGTGACTTTCTGTGGGCATGTGCGTGTGAGTGCAAGGTACCTGTGGAAGAGGCTTTAGATCCCCTTGAGCTGTTACAGGCAGTTGTAAGCTGCTGATCAGGGTTCTGGAAACCACACTTGGATCCTCTATGAGAGTAGAGCATGCTATTACCACTGAGCCACCTCTCCACCTTTAGAGATATTACAAACTGTGGATTTGGGGCTGCAAGTGTGCTTTAGCGCGGTGTACTTACTATCTATCTATCTATCATCTATCACCTATCTGTCTTCCTTCCTTCCTTCCTTCCTTCCTTCCTTCCTTCCTTCCTTCCTTCCTTCCTTCCTTCCTTCCTTCCTCCTTCTTCCACTTTCCCTTCTTCTGTGCTGGGAATTGGACCCAGGGACTCACGTGGACTCACACATAGTAGGCATATGCTTTACAACAGAGCTGCATTCTCAGTTCCTTCAAAGGGATTTTGAATTTTAGATAAACTTTGAAGGACATTTAGATCAGACCTAATTGTGTATAGTTTGTCAAGGGTTGATTGAGGAATATTTCCCTTATTGTGATTTTTTTCCCCTTCTATAACAACTTTAAACAAAATTATAAGGACTCAGATATTAATTATTCCATTTATTATATCTTTTCCCTATAGAAAGTTTCTGAGAAAATTAAGAACTAAACTGGGTGGTGGTGGTGCATGCCTTTAATCTTAGTACTTGAGAGTCAGAGGCAAGTGAAACTCTCTGTGAGTTCAAATTCAGTCTGGTCTACAAAGTGAATTCCAGGGGAGCCAGGGCTACAAAGAGGAGCCTGTCTTGAAAACTTAAATAAATAAAAAAAAAAAAACAAAAAAGAGAAGAAAGTAAGAAAATTAAGAACTACGGAGGTCATCCTTTGCTTTTAAGACCCTTTTATAAAGATTTAGGTTGATGAATTATTGAATAGCTTTCATTATTTTGGAGGTATTGAGTTACTTTCTTCAGTCAGAGGGGAAATAAAATACATCTATTATAAAGACACCATTGAAGATAATTCTCCCTGAACTAATTTGCTTTTAGTTGTATGGATAAAGAAGCTTTTAAAGAGAGAGTTGGAACGTCTGCTGTGGATGTAAGCAAATGTATCTGTTAAGCTTGTTCTGGAATCAGAAAAGGGCTGTGATCATTCAGACAGTGGCCTCTCCTGCACTCCCAGCTCACATTACCCAGGACTTCTCCAGAGACTGGGACATCACGTTCTCTGTTTGTATAGAACATTATTTATATGAGGCTTGCATGGGAGAGAGGCAGCAGTCAGATGACATCCGGATTAATCCATAGTTCTTAATTCACATGGCTCCTAGAGATGTGTGTGAGTAACCTCCCCCAGCCTCCAGTGCTTGGGACAAAACCCAGGTCTTTGTCCATGCTAGGAAAGCATTTTTGTCACTGAGACATACTCTCTGCCCAAGGCACAAAAAAATAGAGGTACCTTGGTGGGTCCAAGAAGTCCTGGTGGGTGAGAGATGGTGGGTGACAGACAGACCTTTCTCATATTAAGAGTTTAATGGGGAGGAGGAGGAGGGAGAGGGAGCAAAGGGAGAAAAGGGAAGCTCAGAGTGGTCTCTTGGGAAGGGGGGGAGATGGCGCAGAGAGTGGAAATGGCGGAGCTTGTCTCTTAAAGGGGCACGGACCATGTAGTAAGGTAACAGCCATAGGGCCCTGGGCTGGCCAGGGTAAGTGCATCCTGCCAGGTGACAGGGACACGCCAGCATATTGCCTGAATCCTAACATAATCCGGCATAACACTCTGACCTCCACATACTCATGTGTATACACAGTTGCATAAAATAGAATAAAAAATTTAAAAGCTTAACTGTGGGCATGAACCTTGCCATATAATGCCATAGGATACTTAATAGGCAGTAAAATGGTTACTGTAGTGGAGCAAATTAACATATTCATCTTCTCAGTTAAATTTTATGCCAAAATCCCTAATACAATAGTTTTGTTAACTAGTTCTTATATTGTAGATTAATTCTTTAGATTAATTCAGCCTACATAGTTTGTTTTGTGTTTTTGAAACAGCATCTCATAGAGGCCAGACTGGCCTCAGACTTACTGTGTAATTGGTTCTCTTGTCTCTGCCTCTCAAATGCTAGCTGTGCTATCATGCTTGACCTCAGTGGTCTTATCTGCATTTCTATGGTGGTTAATGATGTTGGACATGTTCATGAACCTCTGACATTTAAAATTTTTTTTTAGGAAAAAAATGTCTGTTTAGGTGTTTTGGCCTTTTAAAAGTTTGGTCATTCTTTAGTAGAACTGAGCCTCAAATCCCAGGGCCACCTCCATTTAAGCACCTGTTGTATTACTGAGTCATATCCCTAATCTGGATTATTTATTTTTTTAACTCTCAGGAATATATATGTCGCCTCAATAGTGGTAAAACCAGTAGGGTCTTGTGTAGAGTATCTTTAAGTTCCTCTTTCCCCATCTCCTGTGGGTATGATCACAGTTTTGCTATGTGTCTCACAGTTTCCTAATCCTTGCTTTTCTTCATAGAAGGCTTTGTAAACTTTGTAAGACATGGTCTTCAAGTAGTCTTTCAAGAAAACTTTTTTCCCTGGCATGTAGTTTGAACTTAACTCACTTCCTTTGAATTTACTTTTGCCAGGCCCGGTGTGGTGAAATAAAATTATAATTTGCCAGGGTCTCTGACTACTGAAGCCAGAGTGTTGGTCCGTGGAAGATAAGAAGCAGCTGAGTTGAACATGTCCTATAAGCACAGCACCATTTAGAAAAAAGTCTCAATCCCAGTTACACAACAAACCTTAAGACTTGGCTACATCGAAACTCTCTGTGCAGTACAAGTCACATTTTCCATAAAGATAAGTTCGGAAACAACCAAGAAAGCAGGCTGAAGATAAGGGTCTGGGGGAAGATGAGTGTTATAGATTGACAGAGACGAACAGGCTCAAGATAAGGGATTGGGGAAGTGTCTGGTGTGGTCTCTGCACACAGGTCACCAGGCTGCTAACCACCTTTAGTCCCCAGTCTCCTGGCTGGAGCTTTGAAGAGACAGCCCTGTGTGTGTTTAACATTCCTGTTCCCCAGTGCTTGTCTGTGAACACAGGGGTTTCTGGGTCTCCTACAGCAATAGTGTTTAACCTCTGCTTTTAAACTGGATTGAGTTGTCTTTGCATGTGGTCTCAAGCTCGTGGGGTACCACCACTTCCAGCTTCCGTTTTTCTTTTTAAAATTAGAGACAAGATCTCAGTATGTAGCCTGGGCAGGTCCTAATTCACATCTGTCTGCTAGCGCTGTAGCGTGTGCCACCAAACCCAACACCACCTCTATTTTGTTTTATTCTCTTGTCTTTCGTATGAGTCCTTATTTTATTTATTTGTTTGTTTATTTTTTATGGGGCTTGAGCACATGGCTACATCGTAACTTTGTACAGTACAAGTGGCACCTTCCATAAAGATAGGTTCTGTAGAGTTCTGAGGATAAAGGTCTGGCAGAAATGGCATTAGTTTGTTCAAGACTGAGTCAAAAGCTGCTTGAAGAGTGGAGCCGTGCAGGGGAGACACAGCCTGAAAAAGTGCTTACACAATATAGAGGCCGTAGCTGGGTTGCAACCTTTTTTTTTTTTGTCAGCATTTTACTTATATCACAGACTGGTCTTGGATTTGCTGTAATCTTCCTGCCTCAGCCTCCTGAAGTCACTTACACAGTGGCCATTGTCAAAACCCCTTGCGGATGGGTGTCTTCCCAGGAGCACAGTAGGGCGTCCTGTTGGAGAGTCCCCTCCAAATTTCCAGGTTTTTTTTTTTTTTGTATCAACCAACTAATTGGGCATTAGTTTGTGCCATCAGGGTTCATAGCTAAGGACTGGCTCATTAGCCTATCAATGCCACCTTCTGATTAGTTTATTAGCATATCAAAGCCTGCTTTGGGATTGGCTCACTTCTTAGCTGCCTGTGGCTGGCTCCTGTCTAGGTTATTGCAGGTCACACAAAATGGTTTCACTTCTGATCCCAACAGTGAGAAAACAGGGCTGGCATAGGAAGGAATGGTGCTGCCTTTTAGCCTGTCTACCAGATGGAGAATATCAGAGAGATGGATAAGGAGTTCTGTTCTGAGGCTGCTCTCTTTCTTTCTTTCTTTCTTTCTTTCTTTCTTTCTTTCTTTCTTTCTTTCTTTCTTTCTTCCTTCCTTCCTTCCTTCCTTCCTTCCTTCCTTCCTTCCTTCCTTCCTTCCTTCCTTTCTTTATTTATTATGTATACAATATTTTGTCTGTGTGTATGTCTGCAGGCCAGAAGAGGGCACCGGACCTCATTACAGATGGTTGTGAGCCACCATGTGGTTGCCGGGAATTGAACTCAGGACCTTTGGAAGAGAAGGCAATGCTCTTAACCACTGAGCTATCTCTCCAGCCCAAGGCTGCTTTTTAATTCACATTACTTAGCAGACAGAGAAGGACTGTAGGGTATCTGCGCTGAAGCCCAAATATTGACACAATAGAAATTAGAGAGTATGTAATTTTGTCTGTATGTATACCCTGTAATATTGTTCTATGTTAATATAGAGAAATCTACCCCTCTCCTTTTTTATTTTGCATGTTTATGTTGTGTGTGCATGCAGTGTGTGTGTGGGGGGGCACCTGTGTAGGTGAATGCATGTGCAGGTGTGGGGGGGCACCTGTGTAGGTGGTGCATGTGCAGGTGTGTGTGAGTGGGCACCTGTGTGGGTGGATGCATGTGCAGGTGTGTGTGTGTGGGGGGGGGCACCTGTGGGTGGATGCATGTGCAGGTGTGTGGAGGGG
>JAQHUG010000622.1:94025-156405 GCA_028555095.1 Dicrostonyx torquatus
GCAGGTGGGGGGGCACCTGTGTGGGTGGATGCATGTGCAGGTGTGTGTGTGGGGCACCTGTGTGGGTAGATGCATGTGCAGGTGTGTGTGTGCACCTGTGTGGGTGGATGCATGTGCAGGTGTGTGTGGGGGCACCTGTGTGGGCAGATGCATGTGCAGGTGTGTGTGTGCACCTGTGTGGGTGGATGCATGTGCAAGTGTGTGTGTGGGCACCTGTGTGGGTAGATGCATGTGCAGGTGTGTGTGTGCACCTGTGTGGGTGGATGCATGTGCAGGTGTGTGTGTGCACCTGTGTGGGTGGATGCATGTGCAGGTGTGTGTGTGTGTGTGTGTGTGTGTGTGCGCGCGCGTGGGGGGGCACCTGCGTGGGTGGATGCATGTGCAGGTGTGTGCAGGCTGCAGTTGGTGTCCTGTCCTCCAGCACTCTTTATTTAGTGAAGCAAAGTTCTGACTAAACCTGGAGTTCTGAGATTGGGTTTGTCTAACTCACCAGTTTATCCTGGGATCCCCTGTCTTTTCTTTCTAAATTTAGGGATTGCAGGTAGGTTGCCATACCTATCCAACTTGCTTTGCTTGTTTCTTTTCTTTCTTTCTTTTTTTAATATTTATTTATTATGTATACAATATTCTGTCTACATGTATGTCTGCAGGTCAGAAGAGGGCACCAGACCTCATTACAGATGGTTGTGAGCCACCATGTGATTGCTGGGAATTGAACTCAGGACCTTTGGAAGAGCAGGCAATGCTCTTAACCACTGAGCCATCTCTCCAGCCCACTTGTTTCTTTTCTTTTCGCTCTCTCTTTTTTTCCCTCAAGACAGGGTTTCTCTGTGTAGTTCTAGCCAACCTGGAACTAGCTCTGCAGACCAGGCTGGTCTCAAATTCATAGAGATTTACCTGTCTCTGCCTAGGATTAAAGATGTGTGTATGGCTGATAAGAAACTAAACTCTGGTTTTCATGACAAGAACTTTATTGCTCGAACCATTTCATCAGCCCATTTTTCTTGTGACCATCTGACCTTGGGCTGTGCTGTCCTCCTCCCTGGGAGTGTAAGCCGTTACACTCAGCTTTTACCCCTTTTCTCCTCTCCTACTTTTTGGGTAGCTAATACAGTTAAAGCGTGTTGTAGGTTGGGCTCATTGGGCTTGTTTGTACATGCTTCTTGTCTAGCACTCAGGAGAATCATGAGTTTGAACTGCATAGGGAGACCTTGTCTAAAATCAATAACAAACAGCTAAAAAAAAAAAGTGAGAATTGAGTATTTGCTTCTTGGTTAAACAAGGTCACTTTGGGGGCTGGACTGTAGATCAGGAGTACAGCGTGTGTCTAACAGTCGTAAGGCCGTGTGCACCGGGAGGCCTCTTTGTAGCATTTCTGGGTACTGCAGCTGCCTACAAAGCAGTTGTAGATCCACCTTTGGGACATTTGTGTAGGTTGGTAATTGTTTTATAGAACTGGTCTTACTTCCTCAACAAACATACATACACACACATGTGTAAACGTGTGTGTATGTATGTATGCGTGTGTATGACTTTGTGAGTTGATTCCCTCCTTCCACCATGTGGGTTTCTGGGATCAAATTCAGGTCATTTGTCTTGTACCAGGTGCCTTCACCATATGAACTCTCTTGCCACCCTTTGACTGGATCAAATATGTTCATGTTTGCTTTCATTTACTTATTTCTTTCGTTTTGAGGTGCTAGGGATTAAACCTAGGGCCTCGTACATGATAAACACTTGCTGTAGCAAAATCTTTTATGCATGCTTAAGTAATTCCTCTATCTGGACAAATATATCATGAGCAAATAACCTTGTTTTGTTTTTGTGATTGTCATCTGCTTTAAACTAGGATTAAACATGAGAACTTCTGGTCGATTGTTTCTTTTCATAGTCCAAGTTGTGTGTCTTGCTTTAATAGAAGTATGATTTTGTTTGTGCACTCCCACCTAAGACATAATTATGCTGTTTCTCACCATTAATTTCTACATATTATAAAACAGACTAGTATATTTTATACATTACAGGTAGAATAATAAAGCATATTTTTATCTGGTTTTTGTATCTAGTATTCAATAAAAATTTCTCCTTGAATGACAAAGTATGCAGGGGCTGCTGTAGACTGCAGTGAAGAGGAAGCTTAGCTTTACTGCAGTCTGAGCTGGTGTAACCTAACTAGCTAGAGGATATGCAATTCCTGATTGACAGCAGGACCAGCAGTGTGCAGACTTGGTTAGGGAGAACACCCCGCTCAGAAACAGTGATTAGAGCTCTGTCAGGAAAACTACATTCACCTCCCTCCTCCGCCCGGTGTCTCCTAGTTTTCTGTCTACTAGATCTGTAAACAAACAGCAAAAACAGTTCCTCTTTTGTCTTTATTAAAGTGGTAGTGCAGGGCTGTTTCAGCCTGTCAGCCAGACATACATGTGTAGAAATTTGATATTCTCACTAAATTAGCCAATTTTAAGCAGTGTTCCGTGCTTATCTCTAGACCTTTGTGCATTAAATCCCGTCTCGAGCTGCTCTCTTTACACACAAGTGTTTTGCTTGTGCTTTCCTGCCTTCTGTGGGAAGCTTTATGTAGGTCAGGCTTGGCTTAAGCAGCTTTCCCAAACCTGCGTCAGCTTAAGCTGGAGGAATTTTAATAAGCCCTCCCCTGTAGGCGTGGGCCTAAATGGGGCTAGCCTAGTTAAGCCTGATCTTTCTGTTTGTGAAAAGAGCTGAGCAGAGCTGAAGGCTGCATGGTGGATTCAGAAGCTGCCTACTTAATTTCAAAAGAACAATGGTAGGGAAGGCTCGATCTTCCAATTTTACCCTATCTGAAAAGCTTGATCTGCTAAGCCTCGTGAAGCCATATGTGAAAATTCTCGAAGAGCATACTAATAAAAATTCAGTAATAGTGGAAAAGAATAGATGTTGGGATGTCATAGCAGTTAACTATAATGCAATTGGAGTAGACCGCCCTCCTCGCACAGCGCAGGGCCTCCGCAGCCTTTACAAAAGGCTCAAAGAATATGCCAAACAGGAGCTACTGCAGCAAAGGGAGGCCCAATCAGATTGTAAAAGCAGTATTTCCGAGCCAACCAAGAAAGTTATGGAGATGATTCCCCAGATTTCCAGCTTCTGCCTGATCAGAGACAGGAACCACACACAAAGGTAAGCCTTATTTTATTTGTTGTGGGAAATGATGGCGCCTCCTAGCTCCTGGGCTCTGCTTAGCTATGACAGAGATGTGCATGTAAGCATCCCACAAGGGGAGCATGAATAGTGTCTTTGTTTTGCTTTCTTTAAAAAAAAAAAAAAAAGTAAAGCTATGAAGAATTTTTCTCTTGCACTTGATTTAAACAGGTTTCACTGTCTTCGCCCTGTTTCATGGGCAGTTTCTAAAAGTAAAGGCTGGGGAGAATTAGTGGGATGAAGCTTGTGACATCACTGAATTAACTTTTTAAAGACTTTAGTAGCATATGCAGAGTAATGGGTTTTATGACATTTTCATCCATATATATTATGTACTTTGATTATGTCTCATAAACTTTTTAAACCTTAAAATTAGAATATTTGCCTTTGAGATACATTATTTTTATTTCAGATTACATTTTGTTGAAATGGGTTTCTTGAATTTTTTTATATAAAATTTGTGTGAAGTTAGTAGTTTTGGAGCAGATGGAAATCTTGTTTTTTAATGAATTATTACTGTGTATGTTTCCTGACTGTGCACTGAACTAACAAAACTTGTGTATGTGAAGACTGTTTAGTTTTTCTAATCTATTTGAAATAGATGAGAAGGAAACTCTAAAGGAAGTTAATACCTAATTGAGAGCTTCAGGTCGCACAATAAGGTGTGATTGATTCACGGTGTACTTTCACTTTGATACTGCTCTGTAGGTTACAAAGCTCAGTTTTAGTAAGAGCAACCTGGTTTAGGGCTTGGAAACAATTTTGGGTTAAGCTTGTTCTATATGATTATTTGACGCAGAATCTTAAAAGCTGTTACCTGTGACTAATTCAAATCTTAACTCTCGACATAGATAAAAATGGCAGCTCCATTTTTCTACCAATCAGTTAGGTAATTTAAACAAATCGTAAACTCTTTGTTGAAGGCCTCTCACACAAAGATCAGTGTGCTTTCCTAGGTAAACAGAGTTGCTGAGTACTTGAGGAGCCTGAAGTTAGGAAAACTTCAGCTGAGCCTGTCTGTTGCTTTGGTAACTTAATAGGAAATATTTCTGAGCTTTTTACCCCATCCTGCTTATTTCTAATTGGTAGCATAAATTTAAAAAAAAAACCCACTTGGGGATCAGTGGATTAGCCCTTGGGGCCACCGGTAGGAGTTTTCACCCTGTGACCAGTGATTCGATCCAGTGTCCACAGAAAGACTGTTGGGTGCCGCGCTGCTTGTTTCTGTATTACTGTTGGAAAACTACACCTTTTGGGCGCTAAGTTTGGATTTTATAATTTGAACGGATACATAGACACTGTGCCTTTAGTTACCTGTTTGTATTTTGATCATCGTAAACACAAACATCCCCTCCTGAGTTTTTGACACACCATCATTTCTCTGATAAGAATGAGTTAGCTGATTGTATATTTTTTTAATCTGTTGTTTAAAGTGAACTGCTTATTAGTTTTTTTAAAAAAGGAAGAATATAAAAATAGGCCACTTATGTTACATTGATATTTTTCTGTTAGATTATTCATTTAATATACTTACGTATTTAATGTGCTTATATGTATTTAGCTGAGATCATCACAAATCTTAGTTATCCCAGAAGTTTATAAATCTATAATTTTGATTTTATTTTTACACAAATATTACTATTAATTTGATTAGATTTTATTACTTATGTTTCACCATTATGGAGTGAATAATCCAGGTATAATCATATTTTTAATGTATATGGAAGTATAATGCCTATTTTATATGCTACATACTACTTTGCAGTAGAAATTATGAAGATAATGTAAAATTTGTTTATTGTTTCAACCTTTTAATCTCATACTTTAGTCTAGATCAGCGGTTCTGAGCCTGTGGGCTGTGACCCCTTCAGGGGTCACGTATCAGATATCTACACTATGATTCATAACTGTGGCAAACTACAGTTATGAAGTAGCAATGAAATCCTTTTATGTTTGGTCCCATAAATAGTCTCTGCCATCTTCCTCAAAGTCATCGGCTTTTATGGTTTGTAGACAGTCCAGAACAAAAGCAGCAGAAAACATCAGGTGATTCTTTACAGCTTAATTTAAGAACCTCAGCAACGGGGGACAATTTAGTGTCTCTTTGAGAACATTAAAATGGTTTTTCCGGGCTAGTGAGGTGGCTCAGTTGGTAAAAGTATTTGCTGCCAAGCCCTATGGCCTGTCTTTGATGCTAGTACCTCCATGGGGAGAGGGGGAGAGAGAACCTGACCTCCAAATACACATACACAAATAAATGTTAAAAAAAAAAGCCTTCCTTCCTTCCTTCCTTCCTTCCTTCCTTCCTTCCTTCCTTCCTTCCTTCCTTCCTTCCTTCCTTCCTTCCTTCCTTCCTTCAACTTTTCTTAATTCTGGGAGGTGGTTCTCTTTATAAGGTGCCTGCCACACAAGCATGAGGCTCTCAATTCAGACCCCAGAACTTTTTGTAAAATGATGCAAATGGCAGTGCTCCCAGCACTGAGAGGACTCAGACAGGTGGGTCCCGGAGTTCACTGACCAGTTTAGCTTCAGGTTCAGAGAAACTCTGCCTCAAGAAAATAGTAGTGCTTGGGTCTCTGTGAGGACCCACACTCGTGTGTACACAACACATACAGACACACAGGCTCACACAGCTTACATGTGCACTCACAAAGTAGCTTTTTTTTTTTTTTTTTTACTAACTTTGTATAGTATTTGTAATTTCATTGTAAGAGCCTAATTTAAGAACAGAGGGCTAGGGATGAGGAGAGCGTGCCCAGGACCTTGACTCGGTTATCAGCACCAGGAACACAACAGATTAAGGATGGAGGATACCTAAATGGATACATTATTAAAGTCATAGTCTTAGTCGTTTCTTCTGTTAAACACTTTTTGTATAGTTCTAAATCTTTTTTTTTCTTTTTTTCCTTTTTAGCAGTTGAAGAAAGGCTTTTATTAGGGGTGGGGAAACACACACCCAGAGAAAGGCAAAGCAGACTGGGGACTGGGGAAGCAGAAGCAGCTTCTTGAGGGCTAGTTGTTCGCTTAAGTCTTTGAAAGGACTTCCTTCCTTGGTGGATTTGAAGACACACAGGTTGGCTGATTGGGGCAACTGTAAACATATCCTGATCTGGCCTTGAATTTGCCAAGCTTGTTCATCAGTGGGGGTCCTATCTGCAGGGGCCCACAAGGCCTGCATTTGAAGCTTCCCGGTCTCTTTCTCAGATCCAGAGGGCGAGGAAGATGATGAAAGTTCAGCATCTTCATTACCTACGCCGGACCCTCTCCCTGTCTTTCTGTCTCTGGTCCTCCCTCACTTCCAGGACCTACTGTCCTGTGTTTGTGGGGTGGAAGTGGGGGACAAGTAGAGGTGTTAGGGTCTTTTAATAGCTCTGTTGCCATTACTATACAGGGAGGGGGTAGCCGGTACAACAGCTTCACCTGACTGTTGAGTTCTTTAAAAAAAAAAAATCATGCTGAAATCATGACAGAGACATAGAGAACTGTGTTATTAGGGAGAGCCAGTTAAGAGCACTGGCTGCTTTCCCAGAGGATTAAAGTTCAATTCCCAGTACCCACATGACTGCTCACAACTGTAATTGTAAGACAGCCTAGGGATCTTTCTTTTCTTTTCTTTTTGGTTTTTGAGGCTGTGTGTGTGTGTGGCCCTGGCTGTCCTGGAACTTGCTCTGTAGACCAAACCGGCCTTGCATTTCCACCACTCACCCTGCCTAGAGGTCTATTGGGTTCATTTTCAATGCTCACTCAAGAACTGAAAAGCAAGGGGATTCTTGAACTGTAACAGGTAGTGGACAGTAGTAGGAAAGCAGCTGGAGAGAGCCATGTTGGGGGCGAGGAAACACAAAAGTGCCTTCTACAAACCCGGGACTTGGGAAAGTCTCCCCCCAACAAGAAAATTCCACGGGTCTATGTTGTTGTTGGTTTTTGTAGCCCTGGCTGTCTCAGAACTCACTCTGTAGACCAGACTCAGATTAACTACCTCTGCCTCCTGAGTGCTGGGATTAAAGGTGTGTGCCACCAGGGCCATCTTATTTTCTTGACATAGAGTGTGGTATGTAGCGTAGCCTGTCCTGGAACTTGAGATTGTCCTGTCTCAGCCTCTCAAGGGCTGGGGATATAGGTGTATGTCTTCACCCTTTATTCAAATATTTATAGTTAAGTGTATATTAGTAAGAAATATTAAACGTATAAATATGAAATTGTTCTGTAAATGTGTTTATTGTTTATACTGTTCTGTTTTTATATGTGCTGTAGTGCAAACTTGGACGAGGCTGCGCAGGCTGGGGCCAGTTCACTACAGGTGGTGGTGGATCACCGTCCTGTCGCTATTACGGTAGAGGTGAAGCAAGAAGAAGACATTAAATCATCCCCTCCACTGCTTCCAAATCCTCAACACAGTGATGCTCTAGAGCAAAGAGAAGAGCATGAATTAGTACATGTTGTGGAAGAACCCTTGTCTCCGTCACTTTCCTCTGTTGATATGAGAATGACATCATCTCCATCTTCTATTCCAAGGAGAGATGATCTTTTTCATCATGAAAGTGGAGAACACATTAGGTCTCTGCTGAGATATGACCCTCAGATTCTGCAAATGTTAAAAGAGGAACATCAGATAATCTTAGAAAATCAAAAGAATTTCGGATTGTATGTTCAGGAAAAGAGGGATGGATTGAGAAGAAGGCAGCAGCTAGAGGAGGAGCTGCTCAGAGCAAAGATTGAAGTGGAGAAGCTGAAAGCCTCTCGCTTACGGCATAATCTGCCCGAATGTAGTAGTGTCTAAGAGTTTTCAGTTTGATGATTTCAATTTTGTTAGAATTAATTTGGGAATATCATGAAGCTAAGCACATGTCCTATAAAAATGTTGTTAATGTCTCTTAGAAAAAAGCTTTTAATGTGGTTTTCTTTTCCCCCCTAACCCTACTTTTTTTTTTTTTTTTTTTTACACAGTTTTCTAAGTATTTAATTTTCTCTTTAGGTACTAAAATTTACTGATTGGTTGACATGATAATCCAGTTCATTGTTCTCCCTAATTTTTCCTAAGGCATTTAGCTGTTGACTTTATGTAAGATCTTTTATTTTGATTATTAGAGAAATAATACAGATAGATTGCATCTGGTGCATAAGCCTGTGACCATAGCACTGGAGAGGGAGAGGAAGGAAGAAGGTCAAGGCCATCCCAATTTCAAGGTCAGCCTGTGCTGAGTGAAATCCTGTGTCAAACAAAACAAAATGCTCACAATTGTGTAAGTGTGTAAATAGTATTTCTTAGTACTGACTCTTCAACAGTTTTAGCTAAAACACACACACACACACACACACACACACACACAGAGTAATAGTAAGAGTATGTGTGTGTAGGTGTTGGAATAAGTCCCTAATGGTAAGCACATGCCTTTATCACTGAGCTATATCCCTAGTCCTATTTTTTTTCTTTTTCTTTTTTTTCTGGAGACAAGATCTCACTCTGTAGCCCAGGCTATCCTGGAGTACAAGCTCCTCTTGCCTCGGCCTTCTGAATACTAGGATTATAGTTGTGTGCTATTCTAATGGTAATAGAAAATGTGTATGCATGACACTGGTTTTGTCTTTATCTTTTGAAAGAGTGGTGTTAGACTTTAGAGACTGGAGATATTTGGAGAATACTTTGGTTAGAGGTAGTGAAACTGAGGTCAGGGAGGATGCCATAATTTATTTCAGGTAGCACAGCTTTTTATGGCAGAGTAAGTATCAATGCTTAGTTCCCCTTGTTTTGGTTATTGTTTTGTTGTTGTTGTTGTTGTTTTCTTTTTTTTTTTGAGGAAGCAGGGAGTAATAGTGGTTGTAATTTTTATTCCTTATTTATTCTATAGAAGTAAAACACCTCAAAATTTAATTAGGAGAATTTATTTAATTAGAATCACCTTTTGGGTTGGGGCTGTAGCTCAAGCGTAGAGCACTTTCCTTGTGTGTTTGAGGCCCCGTCTCCAGGTGACCAAAAGAGAACTTACTGCTACACGTTGTTGGGTCATGAAGTCTGGGGAGTTGTGTCTCCACCCTGCCCTTCCTCTCAGCTTTTGTCCTGCGAAAGGAGTTTGTGTGTTTTTATTGAAAATATTACATATTTGACCATGTAATGGAGTTTGTGTGTTTTTATTGAAAATATTACATATTTGACCATGTGATTAAAATTACATTTTAATTTACATGTTATTAAAATTAATTCATTTTCAGTGTTTTTCCGGAAACTGTTTTCTTTGCAGTAAAGTTAGAATTAAACAAAATGAAAACTACTTAGAATGACAATAGCAAAGACCACGTTTACATAGCATTTAACTTGTAGATTTTTGTAAGTATGGTTTCTAAATATTGTTGTATATTCATGAAAATAAATTTTGATTTTTATAAATCTTATATATTGAATTTTATGTTAAATATTTAATGTGTGTGTGTGTTTTTTTCTGGGATTTTGATGAGGAAAGACTTTAAAAAGCCAGGCTTTCAGATGGAGCAGTAGAGTTGATGTCAGAGTGAGCTCTTGCAAAGACACTCACAGAATGGGCTGGAGCGTATCAATGTCCAAGCACAGATGCTGTCTATGCCAGGCAGTTTTAAGAGAGGATAGGTGGGAAGTTTTGGCTTTTGGTGAAAGACCCCCAGAGTTCTGTGGGTCTTGTCAGAGACCCCCGTCAAGACACGAGACCGCTGGCTGCAACAAGCAAGAGGTTCTTTATTTCCCGGACGTCCGAGGATGCTACAGCATTTGGGAGCTGAGCATGCCCTCTGGAGTCCAGAGCTAGTATTTATAACTCTAAGGAAGTAAGAAGCGGGCTTACAGAAGCAGATGCATGGTAACAGGGTTCCTATTGGTTACTTCAGTTGAGGCGAGGGGTTGATCTGGCTCAAACTCTAACACGTCAGCTTTGTCCTTGTTTAGGTCACTGAGAACATCTGGTGTTTTTCTGTTCCTTTCTTAATCTTCCTGTTGACTAAGCCTGGCCTTCAGAAACCAGACCTCAGATACTCTGTTTTTGTAGTTCAGGGTGGCCTGGCCTCCAGATGCCAAGCCATAGATCTCCTGTTCACACAAATGAGGGTGGCCTGGATGGTGTCTTATTTTAGACTTGAGAGAAGGGGGTGGTGTTTGTCAGTCCGGGGATATTGCTAGTCTCAAGCCTTGCTAAATCATGGCGTCACTGCTGCTATACTAGTGCAGGGGTCTCTCATTGGTAACTCCAGTGACCTGGAACACACTAGGTAGACCGGCCTCAGTCTCACAGAGACCATCCACCTCTGGGGTGCTGGATAAGGGTGCCTGATGGACGTCTTTCTTGACTACACTGGATAGCTTCTATTTGGTTTAAGTTATAATTTAACATACAGGAATATGTCAGGAATTTGTATTTTGTGTGAAAATTTCTAGTATTTAAATGTTTGCAAGTCACTCAGAATGCTTTTAAAACAGTTTAGGCACGCCGGCTCTTGGCTCTCAGGCTTCCAGTTGGTGGTCTTTGCAGTAAAAGGCCCAGGTGAGAATTGTGGCTGATGATCCAGGGCTCTATGGGTGTAATGAAGACTTCGGGGGTCTGTCCACTGCACCACAGACACTAGAGTTAAGACAGTAGTGTCAGTCCTGAGCTAGTCTTCTGTTAGTTCCTTAGGGTGGGATTCAGCTCTCTGGGAATAATGTCCTCTGGGTATTGTGATGCTAAAGGGCGAGAATTAACGTGACCGCTTCCCACTGGAGTGTAATATGGATAAAATGTCAGCTGTTACCAAAGTTAGGGATTCCATTAAAGGCTGTTTTGGGGAGTCAGATTTAACTGAATATGAAGTGAGAAGCTGTTGAAGGCGTTTGATTAGAGAGATGACATGATTAAGGATGTGAGTTGGGAGGAACACTATCAAATGTAGCCATACAAGTAACGGTTCTAGAAATGAGTACATAGGTGAACTCTTAGGGCACGAGGCTCATTTGTTTATCAACTCAGTGTTCAAGGTCACATGGCGTATTCTCAGGGCACTTTGCCTTTTTAATCTGTGCTGACTTTCATTTGAAATGTAGTGAATCTTCTAATTGAGGTAATATGTTTTGTAATGTAATTTTAGTAAATGTGCCTATAGTAGAAACCTTTTTGAAATTATTAAAGGTAAGTTATATGAAATATGATTCTATTATTTCATCATGCTGCCACTCGGGTAAACATGCAGTCTGAGTATTGACTTTGTACAGCAGACCCATTTACAAGTGTCTTTGTGGAAAACTAATTCTGTGAAATGTTTCTAGAAAGTAATTCAGTGTTTAAAGAAAGTACATCTTTTTTGATGGTTTAGTTCTAGAATCAGTGTGGAAATTAAAAAAAAATGTTGTCTTTCAAAATTCCTTTGTTGTGCATAAAATAATATTGTAATCATGTTTTTCTCTGGCATTGTTCAAATTTGCTGCTTCCTTGTGTCAAGTGACACAATTTGTTAGCAGTTAAGGGCTGTGAAGAATAAACTTTTTTTTTTTTGTATTCTAAGTTCAGAATTCCATTCATCAGAGTAAACTTACTGCAGTGTTTTTATGAGTCAGTGTTGTTTTAATTGTAAAAGTTATAAAACGTATAATCCTGCCCCATTCTCTTAATTTCTTCCCCTATGCTACTGTGTTTTCAAAGTGAGGTTTAAGCATGGTCTATGAGAATTCCCAAGTAGAGCGAAGGATTAGTCATTTGACCACAGATCCCTTCTTGAGACGGTTTTCCTTTGATCCTGTAGAGTGTGGCATGGGGATTTTACGCTAAATCTCCCCACCTTTCTTTGTGGTACTGAGTGAGAACTTGAACTTGAGGACCTGTGACCTGTGAGCGCACTTTGCTGAGGACAGGTCTCACTCAGCCGGTACTGAGGAGGAGCTCCTGCTAGCAGTGAGGAAGCTGCTGGGCCGGGGCCTCTGCCAGTTGGGGAGATGCTGGCAATACTGAGGGGTTTGTCTGGTTCTTGTTTAGGTGTGATTCTGTAGAGATACTTTAAATGTGGTAAAGGGTTATTTCATTTGCTCCTTCGTTCTTTGTTTGTTTTGTTTTTTTCAAGCAGGGGTTCTCTCTATTATTGTCTTGACTGTCCTTGAACTCCCTCAGCCTCTGCCTCTGAGTCCTGGGACTGAAGGTGTGCGCTACCATGCCTGGCTTTCATTTGATCTCTCTCTCTCTCCCTCTCTCCCTCTCCACCCCCCTCTGTTTTTCGAGACAGGGTTTCTCTGTAGCTTTGGAGCCTGTCCTGGAACTAGCTCTTGTAGACCAGGCTGGCCTCGAACTCACAGAGATTTGCTACCTGCTTCTGCTGGGATTAAAGGCGTGCGCCACTTCCGCCCGGCTTTCATTTGATCGCCTAGTAATTTGAATAGTGGGTAGCTTTTGCTCCCTCCCTATCTTATCTATATGAACATAAATAGATATATTATAAAATATTCTGAAGTAGATGTGGCATGTTAGTAGTATTCTGAGGAAAGTTAAGCTCTCCCCCTCCTTATTTCGAGACAGGGTTTTTCTGTCTAGCCCTGGGTGTCATACTACTTGCTCTGTAGACCAGGCTGGCCTCGAATTCACAGAAATCTGATTGCCTCTGGTGCTGGGATTTAAAGGCACATGCTACCACCTCCCGGCTAAGCGTTTTTGTTTATAATCTCATGAAATATTCAAAATAAATCCCCTTTTGCATAGTGAGGCGACAACTTGTATCATTTGAGTTGCTCTCTGGTTTATGTTTGCTCGCATTGATGTTACAGCCTGTGCCTCCTGCTAGTGTGATGTCATCAAGGTGGACATTTAGCTCTCTCAGAGTGCCGTGAACGTGTCTATTGAAGTGTACTCTTGGTGAGGGTACATGTTTTTTAAAAATAAGGAAGTTATACTGATTTGTATATTCTTTTTGGTGCCATAAATCAGATTGTAGTATAGTAGAGGTAAAAGTTTTTGATGAAGCAAACTTGAAATAAAAAATTACCTAGAAGACTGTAATAGATACCAAATATACTGTATTTAGATATCATACTTTAAAAAAACTCTTAAGGTCCACAAATTCTCAAAATAAAATATTTGGTTGTAAATACTTAAGAAGTAAATGAAGTACATAGTTTATAAATACAGGAGTAAGTTTGTAATTTAGTCAATCTAAAATGAACAGAATCGTGCTGAATTTTTGTATACATTTTTAAGATACTATCTGTTTTCTTTGTCTAAACATGTACTTTTATATAGTTCTTTTAAATAATATATTAAGTACTTGTGTCCCCACCAGGATGATTAATGTATTTTTATAGTCCCTTGAATTGATAAGCTAGTAGGTATAATTTGAAATTATATTATTTTTAATTGCTTTGTAAATAATGAAAAATAAATGAGTAAATGAAATAAATATATCACTCATCAGCTCAATTTGTTTATTTTAATACTTTTTTTTTTTGCTTTTGAGACAGTTTGATGTAACATAGGTTGGGTTTGAACTCCCTGTTTACCTATAGATAATCTTAAAATTTTTCCTATACCATCCAAGTGCTGGGGTTATAGGTGTGCCACCCACCATATAGGCACTGCATAGGATCAAACCCATGCTAGGCAAAAGCTCTGTCAAATGAACTAGGTATCAAACATCTCTGGCTCCACATAAAAACTAAAGTGAAAGCATCATGAAAACTATATTTTGTTAGTAGGTCTTTGTGTTTGAGTTTACTTGTTAACAGTTTCTAACTCCAGACATTTTTTTAACCAACTATTCAGACATACCGAAACACTGAAAGAATTTTGTAATAAATATTCATATGCCTACCTCCCATGAGGAGTCTACAATCAATAATTTTGCTAGCATGCAGGAAGTCCTGGGTTCAATCTCCAGCCTTGGGGAAAAACAAAGATTCAGAATATTACCACTTTACAGTTCCCTCGTACTCACACCTCACCAGTATTAATTGTTTAAAATCCTGCAGAACCAAGTATGACAAGTCCTGCCCTTAATTCCAGCAGTTGGGAGGGTGAGTTGAGAACATCACAACTTAAGAGGTCAGCCTGACCTCTATGTCAAGACCCTGCTCAAACAAACACACCTGCATAACATTTGCCTGTTTTAAAATTTCATGTAATTTCTAATTGCTGCTTTAAAAAATATAACCTATCTGTGCTGGCTCATTTTATGTTAATCTGACACAGGCTAGAATCATTTTAGAGATGGGGACCTACACTGAGAAAATGCATTCAATGGATTGGGCTGCAGGCAAGCCTGTAGGGCGTTTTCTTAATTAGTGATTGATGTAGAGGGCACTGCCTTTCCTGGGCTGGTGGTCCTAGGCTGTATGAGAAAGCAGACGGCTATCCATGGCCTCTGCACCAGCTCCTGCCTCCAGGTTCCTGCCCTGTTTGAGTTCTTATCCTAATTTCCTTCAGTGATGAGTTATGATGTGGAAGTATAAGCCAAATAAATCCTTTCCTCCCCAACTAGTTTTTGGTGATGGTGTTTCAGCATAGCAATAGTAACCCCAATTATGGGACTGTTAATATTTTTAGTATTATATTTTTTCCCTCTCGCCTCCTATTAGTTGTTCATTGCATTTTTATTGTGGAATAATATTCCATTGTATAGATCTTGAGTGGAAAGAAATATACGTTTATTTTACATATAACACTTGAACTTTGACATTCACTATTTTTTACTAGTTGAATAAAGTTATAGGTAATTTTCAATTCTAAGCCATTTATATATTATTGTATACTTTAAGAAAATTATAGCCTCGTGGTGATAGCACACACCTTTAATCCCAGTACTTGGGAGCAGAGGCAGGTGGTTCTCTTGAGTTTGAGGCCAGCCTTGTCTACAGACTGAGTTCCAGAACAGGGCTACGCAGAGAAACCCTGTTTCGAAAAGCCAAAAGAAATTTGTGTGCATGGGTGTTTTTCCTGTGCACGCAGGTGTGTGTGTGTGTGTGTGTGTGTGTGTGTGTGTGTGTGTGTGTGTGCGCGCGCGCGCACTATATCTGTGTTTGTGCCTTTGGAAGCTAGAAGAGGGCCTTGGGTCCCTGGGACAATAGTCATGTGGGGACTGAAAGCAAACCTGGGCCTCTGGTAGAACAGTCAGTGTTCTTAGTGTAATGAAAGCTTTCTTGGGGCCAGGGTTGTAGCTTAGTTTCTGGAGTACTTAGCATGCGTGAGGCCCAGTTTCAACCACTGCACACATTGTGTGCTTTTTTTCCCTCTAATCCCAGCACTCAGGAAAGTAGAGGCAGGAGGTTCAGGGTCATCATTGGCTAGATTTTGAAACCAGTTTGGACTACACAGGACTTGTTTCCTCATCCATCACCAGAAATGTTTTTTTTTTTAAATTAAATTTCTATTTCAGTTCCATGTTAATGCATAAGTTGACTGGGAATGGCCCCCATAGGATCATATACTTGAATGTTTGGTTCCCAGTTGGTGGACTATTGATGTGGGATGTCCTTCTGTATATGTCTTGCTTTTATTGGCTAATGAATAAAGCTGTTTGGCCAATAGCTTAGCAGAGTAAAGATTTATCTCTCTCTCTCTCTGTCTCTGTCTCTCTCTCTCTCTCTCTGAGACAGGAGAGAAAAGGCAGAATCAAAGAGACACCATGTAGCTGCTGAAGGGACTATTACCGGTAAGCCACAGCCTCATGGCAATACATAGATTAATAGAAATGGGTTAATTTGAGTTTTAAGCGCTAGCTAGAAATATGCCTGAGCCATCGGCCAAACAGTGTTGTAATGAATATAATTTCTGTGTGATTACTGGGGTCTAGGCGGCTGGGAAATAAAAGTGCGGTCCCTGTTTACAGACTCTTTAGGAAGGATTGGAGGTGTGATCTTGTTGGAGGATGCCTGTCACTTGCAGTGGGCCTTGAGGATCCACTCTCCCTCTGCTGCCTTCTACCTGTGTGCCAGCACCATGCCTGATTGCCAAACTCCCTGCAGTGGTGGTCAGAGGCTCAGTCTCTGAAACTGTAAGCAAGCCCACCATTAAGAACTCTGTTCTGTAAATTTGGTGTTTCACAGCATTAGAAAACAAAGACATCATGTTTGAAGTTCTGGAGGTTTTGGTAATTTTAGTCAAAAAATAATCTGCAGAAATTTATAGTTTTGGAGTTGATTACATAAGACACTTTGAATATTTAGAAAAGAACGTGAGAGGCTTGGGCTTAAAGATATATACTTGCGCTGCCCTAGTCTTAGGAATCATTCTTTATGGTAAAAATGCCGCAGCTGGGTATGGTAGCGCATAGACTTAAACCCAGCATGTAGGGAGGTTCGTCTCTATGAGTTCCAGGTCAGCCAGGTGTACAGTGAGACCCTGTCTCACAGAAAAGGAGGCGAGATGCCTGCCCTTAATAAGAAATTACCTTATTTCCTGAAGACTTAGTTTTTCTGAAAGGCCTTTAAGTCTCTTATTCTTTTTTTTTTTTTTTTAAATTGATTTAGGAAATATACTTCAGGGTCTAGGAGGAGCTAGACTGGAATGGATTTAAAAGAATTACAGTGGTCGTGGAATTTAGGGGTGACTAGTCAACGAAATGGTCAATTAACCCTTTCTGTGCTGTAGGTTTCTGGGTGTAGGAGGTTATGTTTCTTGCTGCTATTCCCAGTGGTCTTCATTCTGCTCTTTGGAATCCCTCTTCTTTTCCTTTCTGGGATCTGTGGGGCTAAATGGCAGAAGGATAAGAGCAAAACACTGATTGTGTTAGTTTAGGTGCATTTGCTGTGTGGGAGGTTGCAGCCTAAACATTACGTGTATGTGCACACACACATCTGTGACGTAGGTACTAATGTAACTTTGTTTTGTGCACGCACGCGCACGCTTGTGTGTGTGTGTGTGTGTGTGTGTGTGTGTGTGTGTGTGAGAGAGAGAGAGAGAGAGAGAGAGAGAGAGAGAGAGAGAGAGAGAGAGAGAGAAAGCCCAAGGTTGATATTGGGTATGTTCCTTCATAGTTCTCTACTTATCTTCTGAAGCAGGGATCCGCACTGCACCCAGAGTTTGCTATTTCAGATAATCTGGCTGACCTGCTTGCCTTGGGGAATCTCCTGTTTCTGCGTCCTGAAGGTTGGTTGCAGGCTGGCAATGTGGGTCTTAACTCTGGTCTTGGAGCTTGTATGAGCGCTGCACCCACTGAGTGGTTGCCCCACTGCCCCATTTCCATTGTGTAGACTTACCAACGGGCACGGAGGAGTTAAGTGCTTTGTCCAAAGCCACCCAGTTACTAAGTGGCAGACTCAGTGTTCAATCCCAGGCAGTGTGGGTCTGGCTGTGACTCCATAGTGTGTGTGTTCTTTAGAAAAGAAGGGTATACTGCTGAGCTTTTGGTTTTAACATTAATTAAATTTTTGAGTTTCCAGAATTACCCTTTTTCAGAAATGGGAGCAATGGATATAACAGTAATGATTTTTAGATTCTGAGAATTTAGTCTTCTTTATTTCTTTCCAGCTTTTTTTTTCTTTTTTTGGAGACAAGGTCTAATTATATAAATCTAGGCCAACCCAGAACTCAGTATATAACCCAAGCTGGTTTTTAACTGTGCTACTCCTTGCTCAGTCCCCCAGACCCCTACTGCCATGCCTAGCTGTTCCCAGTGATTTGATGAGGTGCCCCTCTAACTTTGGACGGTTGTGGAATGTTTAAAGGGTTCTGTTCTTCTCCTGGGTAACATAGCAGAGAGCAGAACAGACTGACAGC
The DNA here is from genome assembly GCA_028555095.1 of Dicrostonyx torquatus. NCBI lineage: Eukaryota > Metazoa > Chordata > Mammalia > Rodentia > Cricetidae > Dicrostonyx > Dicrostonyx torquatus. Next base: position 111,887 of record JAQHUG010000622.1, read on the forward strand.
TACACTGTGCTCTGGCTCACTGTGTAGTGACCGACACTGTTGGGAACCATGTGAAAATAATCACGCCCTACACTTAAAAGTTTTGTTTTTTTTTGGTTTTTTGAGACAGGATTTCTCTGCAGCTTTGGAGCCTGTCCTGGAACTAGCTCTTGTAGATCAGGCTGGTCTCAAACTCACAGAGATCCGCCTGCCTCTGCCTCCCGAGTGCTGGGATTAAAGGCGTGTGCCACCATCGCCCAGCTTAAACAAATATTTTTATATGTGTGGGTGTTTGCCAACATGTTTGTCTGTGTGTCATGAGTGTGCCTGGTGCTAGTGGAAGCCAGAAGAGGGTGTCAGGTCCCCTGGAACTAGACTTTCAGATAGTTGTGAGTCCCCAGTGTGGGTGTTGGGACTCAAGCTGAGGTCCTCCAGAAGAGCAGGGAGTGTTCCTAACCTCTGGCCATTGCTTCATCTCCCATAATTTTTCTTAACAGTTCAGAAATTGATCATAGCATTCTTTTTGTTATAAACCTTAAAACTTTCTCTGATAATCAAACACAACAAAAATAACACATAACCAGGTTTGTTTTTGTTTTTTTACAAAATCCTCACTGTGTAGTATAGACTGGCCTGGGACTCGCTATGCGGCATATGCTGTCCTAGAACTTGAATGTCTTCCTGTCTTCCTCTCTCGAGTGTGGAGGTTGCAGAGCAGACCATCATGTCCAACCAATAAACTCTTTAAACCCAACCAGTTTAATCTAACTAAAAATTGGTAGATCGATACAGTGTTGATAAAGTTTAGGTATGCAAACTTTGTTAGCAAAATTAGAAATGATGGCTATAGCTAGGCCATGAGTTTGTGGTCAGCCTGGGCTACATAGTAAGAACTGTCTCAAAAAAGTAAGGGGATAAAACAGTGGTTCTCAACCTGTGGGTTGCGACCCCTTTGGAATTTGAATGACCCTTTCACAGGGGTCGCCTAAGACCATTGGAAAACACAGGCACTTACATTACGATTCATGACAATAACAAAATTATAGTTAGGAAGTAGCAATGAAAATAATTTTATGTTTGAAGGTCATCACACCATGAGGAACTGGGTTAAAGGTCGCAGCATTAGATTGAGAACCACTGGTTTAGAAAAATACCAAAAAAGTGACTGGTCAAATCTTGTTTATAAACTTTATTTTGAAAAAAGTTGATCCGAAGATAACAAGCCTTTAATATGAAAATAAAAATGAACAACAATGGAATGAATTCAGCTCATTTTCTGAAGTTACTTCTTCAATGGAAAGTAGTTTTTTGGTACTTAAAACCATGAAGTGAAAACATAGAGTCAATGTCGGTTTTGAAGAATACCCGTGTTCAGACGATACGTTAATACATGAAGTTACAGCAGCTCTGCCTCCTCGGGCCTTTGGAGTTTAGTGATAAAGGTGGACATTCAGGTTTTAGGTAATTTATTGTTCCAATAATGTTGAGGTAATAGGGTAACTTGTTCTCACTTGGCAACTGGGACACTTACATAGAAGAGCAAACGGAAGTTAAGTTTGTGGTAGGCACGATAGAGGAAGACCGTGTCTCTGACAAAAGCCCTGTAAGGAAGAGTGTGCGGTCAGTTCATCAAGGCAGGGGATGACAGTGCACCTGCAGGCAGGAGGCAGAGAGGGATGCTGATGCTCCCCTCCTCCCTTTTAAGTCCAGTTTGGGACCCCATAGAATGGTCCCAGACACGTTCAGGCGAGTCTTCCTGCCCAGTCAAACCTTTCTGGAAACAGGCATGCTCAGAGGTGTGTTTCTGTGGTGTCTTGAAGTGCATTCAGGTCAATGATAAAGATTAGCCACCACACCGGAAAGCCCTAAAACGCCCTGCCACAGGGACTTGGTGCTTTCTTAGGGACACAAGGGAGTCTTTCTAGCAAGAGGCCTATCCAGGCATTTACATTTAAATATATATATTGGTAATAAACATGAAATTTAGTTTTGAAGAATAGAGAAGGACCTCTTGGTTTGGTGGTGCATGTCTGTCATCCAAGCGTTCTGGAAACTGAGGCAGGAGGACCATGAGCTCTAGGCCAGCCTATTATACAGGTTCCTCCTGGCCATGGGGGGAGGAAAAGCTGTTGGTACAGAGGCATTGAAACCACAGGAGGATTAGCTAATTTAAGGTGTGCAGTGAGAGACGAATGCCCTCAATTCAGCTCTTAAGAGCTCTAATAAAGATGACATGAAAGACAAAAGAAAACACTGACAGAGACCTGTGGGGCACTCAGTGCGGGAAGTGAGGGACTTCAGAGCCTGTTACAAAACAGAAGGGTGTTTCAAAGAGGAAGCGATACGTATTCTCTGTTTAGGACTAACATGAGCGTATTTATTGATAGGTTATAAAATCCTTATCAGCGTGGCTTTGGGGGCAGTCAGCCTGGAGTAGGTGACTGGAATTTGGAGCTGTGGCAGTAACTGGAGAGTTGGAACACTGAAAACAATCTGCTTTTCTCCGCAGCGACCTTTTCCACGGTTTACTCACTTTGCTGAGAGCTTTTTACAACCTTAAAACATATATTTGAGATCTATTACTACCAACAACCAAGTTTAACATTAATGAAACTGTTCCCACCGGTAAAGGTGCCAAGCATGAATGGTCACGGAAGTATGCTGGGCGGTTCACCCTGGTCAGAGTGGACTGGCTCACCCGTTTCCGGTATCAAAATATTGACAGTGAACTATCGTAAATCCAGATGGCCCTTACAGACCTCTCAGTGGTCAGGGGAAAGTGGTCCTGAAAGTGTACAGGCTGTGTGATCCCCTCTGATGCACTCAGACAAAACCATTCCCAGAGAACGGGTCGGAACTGTGTGCTACCATTCCAATGGGCCTTTTCAGTTTTCTATTCTCCTACTTGAGCCTCCTGCGTGCTGGGATTGCAGGCACACCTGAGTCCATGAGCTGGCCCTTCCTTTGTCATAGGGTGCTCCAGATTGGCCTCCTAGGTTTCAGGGTCATACACCTGTTCTTGTGTGATCTCTCTTCTTTCCTTTCCTTTTTCTGAGCTACTGTGAATAGAATTGCAAACACTTTCTTCTTTTGTCAGGCCTGGCATGTAGACCCTGCTGTTTGGAGCTGAGGCAGGACCAGCACAGCTGAAGGCCTTCCTGGGCTATGAAGTGAGTTCATGGCCAGCCTCGAAGTTCAGATGAGAAGAGGTCTGAGAGGAGCTCATTGGTAAAGTGCTGGACTTGCATGCTGGGGCTGGGCTGTGTCCCCAGCACTGGCACAGTCATTTACTATTTTTCTTTGTGTGTGTAAGAACACGATTTTTTTCCTGAGTCCTCTGTTCTGTAATCCTGCAGAATTATTGGCTCTATCATCCATTTTTTAGAGTGGTCTGGGCTTGCTACGGGAGCAGTCAGAGCATGTGCAGATAAGTGGCTTATTTTTTCCTTTCTGAGGTCTCAACTGTCTAATCCAGCGGCCAGGACAGTCAGGACAGTGCTGGGTACAAGTGCTCATCCTTGTCTTGTTCCTTGTATCAGCACTTCCCCTCTATCTTCTCCTCTTAAGAAAGTGGTTCATTTTACAACATAAAACACCCTGCCTCATGTGTTCCCTGTGTGTGTGTATTCGTATGTATAATTTGTTTTGTTCTGTGGCTTCCTTGGGTCATGTGTGATAAAGCATATGCTCACCTGGCTCTAGATTTAAGGGCCTAGGTTCAGTCCCTGATACCATAAATACCAAAAGTGACTTCATTTTCACTTCAGCATTTTCCACAATAACCAAGACATGGCTCTAAGGGTGGTGGCTTGTGCACATAGTCCCCACACTTGAGAGGTAGAGGCAGAGGATCAGACATTGTAGGCCAGTCTCAGCTTGTAGCGAGTTTGAGGCTAGCCTGGGTCGCACAAAACCTTGCTTCACTCCTTCCTCCATTATTCTCACTTCATCCCTACAAAGATGGAGTCAGTGCTTGTGTCCATCAGCAGATGGATGTAAAAGATGCGTTGTCCCACAATAGAGCAGCCTTTGAAAGCAGGGAATCCTATCACCACAGATGAACAGGGAGGGCATTTGTGGTGTCTACAAATGTTGAGATAGAGACAGGGGATGGCGTTGGAGATGGGAGAGATGTCAGTCAAGACACATGTTTAAGTTGTACAACATGATGTGTATAAGTTTTGTCAATTAAAAGTAAATGAAGATGCTGGGAAGTGGCGCATGTCTTTAATCCTAGCACTGAAAGGCACAGGCAGGAGGGTCTCTGTGATTTAAAGGCCAGCCTGGTCTATAGAGTGAATTCCAGGACAGTCAGGACTACACAGAGAAACCCTGTCCTGAATAACCAAAATGAATAAATGAATGAAGAAAGGAAAGAAAGAATGAAGAAAAAATATAACTTTTTAATTTCAGAAAACTGCAAGTTTATTTTTTCCTCAACTTGTCATGTTAATTAAATCAGTCATTAAAACATAATTTTATATATTTCTCCATGACAAGGTGTTGGAATAACAGCTTTGATATCTAGACTCCTAAAGGTTTTGCAGTGATGTTACTCTATTTCAGTTGAATTTATGTGGCTTATCGATGACAAAACATTGCATTCATTATATTCATGGTAATGTTTGCACCTGGTGTTTGGATCTTTCAGTTTCTTAAATGCCAAAATGACCATGTCAGATGCTGAAAAAACATTTTTTGCATTCATTATTTGTGTGTGTGTGTGTGTGTGTGTGTGTGTGTGTGTGTGTGTGTGTGTGTTGGAGGCTCTTGTGATTAGGGATCAGTTGGCATTGTGGGGGAGCTCATTCTCTCCTACCATGTGGGTTCCTCGGACCAAATTCAGATTGTCGGGCTTGGCCAGAAGTGCCTTTACTCACTGAGCCATCTCACTGACTGAAAATACTCTCGTATTCTTTCTTTGTTAAAATTTTCTTAAGTGCCAGGCAGTGGTGGCACATGCCTTTAATCCCAGCAATCAGGAGGTAGAGGCAGGCGGATCTCTGTGAGTTCGAGGCCAGCCTGGTCTACAAAGCTAGGTCTAGGACAGGCTCCAAAGCTACAGAGAAACCCTGTCTCGAAAAACCAAAAAAAAAAAAAAAAAGATTTTCTTATGCATATCACTTCTGATTTTCTTATGCTGTTTTTATTATCACTGTCACAGACAGTCTCATGTAGCCCTGGTTGCCTCACTAGGAAGCAGAGGGTAACCTTGAGCTGGTCCTCTTGTCTCTACCTCCAGCACTCTGGGATTACTGGTGGAATACACTGCCATGTCTTGCTGTGCCTATTTACTTTTGACTGAACTTAATACTTGATACTTAAATATTAAATTCATCTTCAATAATAATGTTTTAAACTTATTTTTTATTTCAGTTCATCTGGTCTCTGAAGAAATCATTGAGTCTAAGGCACAAGAAGAGGAACCTAGTAGCTTGCTTAAATATTTCAGTGTTGTTTGGTGTAAAGCTTCAAAGAAAAAGCACAAAAAATGGGAAGGCGATGCTATTCTTATTGTAAAAGGGAGGTCCTTCACTTTGAAAGATTTGGAAGGCAAAGATATCGGAAGAGGTATTGTGGTGTATTACCTGTCTTTATGATCTGGTCTGAAATTAGTGTCTATTTGTGGCTGTGCACTGAAACACAGTTGGGTTTTATAAAGGGACAGATGGGGTGTTACTGAATTTTGTGCCTCAGCTGTATGTGCTACATCATATTCTTCATAATAGCGAACCCAGTGCTGTTGCGAGCTATGCTAGCTCACAAATTCCATCCTACGTTTGATTTTCTGACAGGCGCTGACGAGCTGCAATTGTCTTGGTGCTCTTCTGAGATTCAGCAGTTTGTCATGGTCCCTGACTCCCAGTGTAAGGTGACTGAGATAGTAAAGGGCCGTGGTTGATAGGAGTTCACCAGACGCATACAGGGGATGGATGATGCCGCTGTTCGTCCTAGTGCAGCGCAGTCAGCGCTGTCGGCGGGTCCAGGTGCCCACACTGTCATTTATTGTTCAGTTTCGAATTATAAAATCTGTTGTATATATTCATTCGCTCACTTAAAATATGGTTTATGGCTTGTTTGCTTTCAACTCATGTGCCAGCTACTGTGTTGGAGTAAAGATTCAGAGATGAACACATAGCTTTATATATATTATGATTATGTATATGGGATGAACATATAGCTTTATGTATTAGATATATTTTATAGCTTAGTAAGGAGGAGGCAGTGTAATTGATAACAACTTCCAGTGAGCATTCTTGCCAGCTGCGATGTCAGTGTTAAGGGACCAGAGCATGCTTCACAGGGACACCACTGAAAATCTTAAGGTCAGACGTTTTGCAAGTATTTGGTCATATTTTCTGAAATATGACACTTTTAATGTTAATTATAATAATCTTATTTCATTTTTAATTATGTGTATGTGTATTTCTGTGTATGAGTATGTGCATATGTGGAGGTCAGAGGCATTGGATCTCCCGGACCATAACCGGGAGGTACAGGAGGTGGAGAGCTGCCCAGTGTGGGAGCAGAGTCTGCACGCGGTCCTCTGCAGGAGCAGGAAGCACTCTTGACTGCTGAGTCTAACACCTTATTATTACCGAAATTTAAGATGCCCTGTAGAGCTGTGTGTGTGGCACACGTTGTAGCCCCAGTATCTGGGTGCTGATGCAGGATCGTGAGGCCGGCCTGGGCTGCGTCTTCTTTCTTTTTTCTTTATTAACATATATATATATATTTTTGATTCTTTGGGAATTTCACATCATGCACACCAAGCCCACTCATCTCTTAGTTCTCCATATCTTCCCCTCATCCTTGTTGTGTCCTCCCACGAAGGAAAACTAAAAAAAAAAAATAGTAATAAAAATAAAAAATACACATAAAAATACTAAGCAAACAAAAAAAAATAAGCAAGGAAAAAAGAAAGCAAACAAATGAAAAAAAAACCCAACTCTTTCACTCCTCCCTCTTTCCCGCCTCTTGATGACTTTTTCATTATTCTTGGTGGCATTGGGTGTGTGATGTCGTAGACCCTTTTGTCCGAACAGCTTTTCTCACAAATGTTCATGTAGTGTGCTGTTGGTATGGTTTGAGGCTCTGGCTTCTGTTACATCATCAACGCCGGACCTTCACCAGAGCTCCTCTTGGCTACCCTGCCGTTGCTTGTGCCTATGGTTTCATGTGCTTCAGTAGGCCACAGATGGAGCGGATGTTGAGAGTGCCAACTCAAAGCCCTGGGGGTGTGTTTGGGTGGGAGCTGAGTTGGACTGACCTGGCAGTAGAGATGGGGTGGGTCCACCTTTCCCATACCTGTGGTGAGGGGATACCCAGCTCTCCTAAGTGAGGGGCGGGGAGGTGCATCTCTCCTGTTAATGACAGGGCCAGCTTCAGTGTTGTGTGGTATATGTGCAGTGGGTTCCACTATCCAGGGTTGGCAAGGGGCAGGGTTGATGGCTCTTCCGGGAAAGCTCTGTGTGCAGCCTAGGTTTCTTTTTATTGTTTAATTAATTAATTAATTTTACATCCTGACTGCAGTTTCCACTTTCTCTTTTCCTCTCATTCCTCTTCCACCCCCACCCCCCGATCCACTCCTCTGCTTTTGTTCAGAAAGGGGCAGGTCTCCCATGGGTATCAACAGAGCGTCAGCCTGAGCTACTTAATGAGACCCTGTCTCGAAAACAAAGACCAACAGAAAACAACTCCTAAACCCACCCAACCCAAAGAAACTCTAAACCACTTGCAACATGCACATTTCCTTTCCCTTGTAGTCAATTAATAACCGTGCATTTAATAGTTTAATGCAACTGATAGGTAACCAACTATAGGGGTCAAAAAATCTCATTTATCTAATTAATGACTTCATTTTAAACAGACACATTTGTGTTGTTCAGCACCTTATACATGGAAAAAAAATAAATGATTGTCCATAGATTTATTAATAATTTGAACAAACCCTTTCTCCTCGTAAGACAGGATTTCAGTGTAGTCCTGGAGTTGTGCCCTGGGTCCTTCACTAGTTGTCCCGGAACTCGTTATCTATATCAGACAGGTCTCGAACTCACAGAGATCCTCCTGCCTCTGACTCCCGAGTGCTGGGATTAAAGATGTGTGCCGCCACCGCCTGGCCAAACATTTCCCTAGTTGCTTTCTTTTTTAGTTTTCCGAAGGCAGAAGTTGGAGTGGAGCATCTGCGGCCTCGGTGCACTTCAGCTCGCGCTGAGGCCAGCACAATTGTCTTTCACTTTCCAGTTCTTGCTTTATAGAAATAGGGACACCATGCTGTTTCTAGTTTCTTCACAGGAGAGTCTGCGCAGCCTGCGGAACAGTTTTCTTAGCTTTTTCCCTAGGGTGTTAATTTCTTAAGTACTTCCTATTTATCCATTCATTCATTGTGTGTGTTGCGGGGGGGGGGGCGGGGGGGACGGGAAGGCATCCAGATTGAAGTATGTGTGGAGGGAGGTAAGAAGACAACTTGTGTTCTGGGCCAGCTTGCCCAAGAGCTTTCAAGCAATTCTCCTGTTCCAAATCTCCCATCTTACCATAAGAATGCTGGGAAATGAGCTGGAGAGAGTGTTTATTGGTTGAGAGTACATACTGCTCTTCTCTTGGACCTGAGTTCAGTTTCCAACACCCACACAGGGCAGCCCTCATATAAATAAATAATAAGTACAACTTCTAAGAAGTGCTAAAGTTATAGACACCACTGCATTTTTTGAAAAACACATCTGGTGTTTTATGTGGGTTCTGTGAACTGAGCTTGAGTCATCAGGCTTGTTCATTTATCATTTTGAGTTATCTCCTGGCCCTTGTTTGTACTTAAATCAGAATGATACATTATGTTTCTGGCTAATGAGATGCACAATACAGTATTTATGCTGTATGGTCATGGGAAGTTGACTATTTTATTACTAATTTTCTTAGAATGTCAGTTCAATTTATTTTCTTTCTTATAGGCGTCGGATATAAATTCAAAGAGTTTGAAAACATAGAAGAGGGCCAAGTATTGGTGATTGGAGGGAAAGAGGTGGAAATCCTGGGTAGAATCTCTTCTGATGACTTCAGCAGCGGCAAGTGTTTTCAGCATGGATGTGGAGGCCCTGCCGTCCCAAGTTCCCAGGCACCCAGGAAATGCTTTTCCCACCCTTTCAAAAGTGTGTGCCAGTCTGGTCAGTCAAAGGAAAACAGACGGAATGACTGGCAGACCTGCAAGCCCCGCCACGACCCACACACACCAAGTAAGATTGTAAAGATAACATGAGCCTTCTGTGTTCATTGTCCAGAGATTTTGTCATGGTGAATGATGTTTAAGTTTTGTTTTAAAATTTGCAAAGGCTGAGGTCAGGCCTGGGTTACATAGTGAGTTGAAAGCTGGTCTGAACTATATTTTGAGACCTGTCCCCCAAAAACTAAATAAAACAAACAAAAAAATTTCAGGTGAGGGACTGGAAAGATGGATTAATGAGCAGAGGCTCTTGCCACCAAGTCTGACGACCTGATCCGATCCTTGGGACTCACATGGTAGAAGGAGAGAGACCAACTCCCCCAAGCTGTTCTCTGGTCTCAGAGAGAGTCCAGGACAGCCAGAGCTGTTACACGGAGAAACCCTGTCTTTGAGGCGGGGGTGTAGGTGTAGGCTGTTCGTTCCTGGCCACCCAGATCTGAAATAAGCACACAGAAACTGTATTAATTAAAATACTGCTTGTACTATTAGCTTATGCATGTTTCTAGCTAACTCTTATATCTTAAATGAATCCATTTCTATTCATCTGTATATTGTCTGGCATCCAGTGTGTCTCTTGCAGCTACATGGCTTCTCCTTGACGCCTCCTATTTCTCTCTATATCTCGCTGCTTGGAATTCCCGCCTTGCCCTGTTCTGCACTGCAATAGGCCCAAAGCATCTTCTTTATTAACCAATGGTATTTACAGCATACAGAGGGGAATCCCACGTGGAGGGGGGGAGAAAAAAGAAAAAAATTGAAAATTACAGGTGAAGATTATATTCAGATATACCTTTTGACATAAAGAATAGTGCTGAAATAAAATACTTTGGGAGTTGTTTAACACATACATCTGTAATCCTTGTGACGTATGCTGACCTCGGCAGGGATATAGCTGCAACAGGAGCAGTTTACTAGTACATAGTGCACTTCCACGGAGAGGAGGACAGGTCAGAAGCTCAATGCAACCAATGCTTTTATAGTCGATCACGGGCTATATAATATATATATATATATATATATAATTTTATATATATTTAATTGTTTATATAATCACGGGCTTTTTGGCTCATTTGCATACTTTGTGCGTCCTCCTCAGGAGTGCTTCCTGTTTAGGTAGTTTACACTGAGCTAGAAGAGGTTCTCCTCTCAGGTCTGGCATCTTCTGTCCATGGTTCCTGCCAGTTCTAGTTGGTCTGTGTCTGGGGGTTCCACCCTTCCTCTTTGCCAGGAGGCTTATCTCACTCACTAATTTTGTAGCTTGAGGGTAAGTTCTTCTTGACTTCACTCTTCCCTGTCCAGTCTCAGCTCCTTCCTGAGAGCTTTTCTGGGTCCTGAAGCCACTTTTTCTGCTGAGGATTGAGTGTAGTTCCTTCAGAGTATAGTCCCTTCCTGTGAGGACCACAGAATTCTCCCTGTTCATCCACTGATTCGAGAAGAGGACCTGTACTCCTGTGGTAGGAATTGGCTGGGGTCTCCACATTAGTAGTCTGGAGTTGCTGTGTCGTTAAGGACACAAAACCATGGAGGGTCCAGGCTTCTGCAGGTCACAGAGACTGGGGACAATGCTGAGGCAGTGAGAAAAACAAACTTCTTTGCTGAGGGATAAAATCTCCTTTATTTTATTTTCTTTCTGTCCTTGTTCTACTCTATTTTTTTTTGTTCTGTTCTTCTACCCTGATGTTTCCCTTCTCCTTTCCTAACGATGTTCTTCTCATTACCTCCTGATGACTTCCTCTTCTGTGTCTTTATCTTTTTCCCCTACAGCTTATATGCCCCAGTAAAATCCTTCAAGCAATATAAAAATTACAGTGTGGTTACATTCTAGTTTTTAAGTGAATGATTGTTGCAGGGAGGACGCTTGTTTGTTCCCAGCTGCTCAGTCCCAAAATAATCACACACAGCTTGACCTGTTAGCTCTAGCTTCTTACTAGCTAACTCTTACATCTTAATTTAACCCATTTCTATTAATCTGTGTACTGCCATGTGGCTGTGGCTTACCGGCAAGTTCTGGCGTCTGTCTTGGTGGGGGCTACATGGCTTCTTTCTCCCAGCGTTCAGTTTAGTTTTCCCCGCCTAGCTCTTTCTGCCCTGCTCTGCTATAGGCTAAAAGCAGTTCCTTTATTAACCAGTGGTATTCACAGCATGCAGAGGGGAGTCACATCAAATGATTACAGTGAATTCAAGTAAAAAACATGTTTCCCATTTTCCTTACATGATTAAACATTTTATGTGTTACATGTGTAAAACAAATATTCCCAAGAACCCACATGCGGTTAAGCTTTTATCTTTTTAGACTTCTCATGATCAGGAGCCTTTCAGCCATAGCTGTTTACACAGACAGCAGTTTCTATAATTGCCAGAAAATCAGGTTACTAGTTTCACCTTTCATATTTTAGGGTCCTGTCCAGTTATCTTAACCAACAATCCAATTCTTTGTTTCCTAGTTACATGAAATGTAAAATGGTCTGTTTAAAATGATCTGTTTTAGCTATGATGCACACCCAAACCCATGAACACATCTCCCAGTATCAGAAAGAACTTGAGCTAACTCCTGGGGCTCAGTTGTTTTTTATCGTTAAGCTAAACCATAGTCTGTGTGGCTCCTCAAGAGAAACTTGTAAGTCCTAGCTGCATGACACTCCCTTGTTCTTGTTTTTTACCCTCTCCAGCCCCTGCTTTATCAGGAGTGGGAACAACAGTATATCCTATCTTTACCTATATCAATTTTCCTACTAAACTAACCTCTATCATAATCCCTTACTACATTTGTTAACAACCCTTACATCAAAGTTCTATTTAAACCAACACTATTTTATAAAAATCATTTCTTCAGTTAAACAGCACAGCTTAGGAAGAAATCATCTTTATAATAATCCAGACGTAAAAATGCCCAGTAGGATGGGATAATTCCGTGAGATAACCACACTACATTACAGGCAGTGGGGAGCCACACCCATTCACACCATTCCAGATGCCACAGAAAAATGGCGGCAGGAAACATGCAAATGCACAGCAGAACAAGAGACAATCAATGGGAAATTTGTAATTCTCTCCCAGTTCTGATTAATGTTATTAGAAGTGATAGTCTCTGCCAATGTATACAGGCCTTAAGATAAAGACAGCTTGGGAAGTCTTTGCAGAATGAGAATCTGTGAACAATCTTGTCAAATTCTTAACCCATGCCTTCAAATGGGAGTGGCTTTCTGTTCTCTGAAAGATAGGATGCTGTGCTTACCGATTAAAGTGAATTTCAATGTCTGTGGCCCATCAGAGAATATAATGTTCATAACTTCCTCCTCCTCCTCCCACCCCACTCCTCTTTTTTCTTCTGTTTTTCCTCTTTTGGCCAGAGCTCCCTCTCTTCTTTCTGCCTCTAGAGTGCTAGGATCATAGGTGTGTGTCCATCCCTAGTACACACACACACACACACACACACACACACACACACACACACACACTTCACCATATCACGATGGCAAGCTGCTCTGGTGTAGAAGTAATGGAAATGAGATAATATTGTTGCTGAAAGTGATATTACCTTTATTTTTTGACCTTCTTTATAAGATTCCCTAGTGATGCCGCAGCCGGACCAGAATCACCAGCGACTATTCAATAGGAACTGCTCTCCTCTTGTGGATGTGGTGGTAGACCCTCACCTTGTCCGTCACCTCCGATCACATCAGAGAGATGGAGTCATCTTCCTCTATGAGTGTGTGATGGGAATGAGGTAGGAAAATAAATGGCAACAATTAGGTGTTTTGAGAAGAATCTGATAGAATGATCCTCAAGTCTGCATCATAAATGTTGGCTGGCAGGAAAAGCAACTTGTACTAAATGCATCCATTTTCTTCCACAGTGGTTTTTGGTTTTTCAAGACAGGGTTTCTCGACACATCACTGTAGGTTTTAGTATTCCTTCCTTCAGAAGTCAGCCATAAGCATCCTTCAGATTACTTATGCTCCTGTGAGATTCAAGTCAAAGAAACGGTGCTTCCCACAAGCACACTTTTTGTAGCCACGTCTTAGCGAGCAGAGAAGTATAAAGAGCGTGGATAAGTCTGGAATTAGATCTGTGAGAGTGAGGATTAGGTGACAACTGGACAAGTACATACAAAGCCCTGGATTCAATCCCAGCATAAAAATGTGTGTGTGTATGTGCATACATGTCTATAAACATACAATATATGTACATTTGTTTGTTTGTTTGGGGGTTGAGAGGGTTTCTCTGTGTAGCCCTGGCTGTCATGGAATGCTCTCTGTAGACCAGCCTGGCCTGGAACTCAGAGATCCGCCTGCCTCTGCCTCCCAAGCACTGGGATTAAAGGCGTGCGCCACCGCTGCCCGGCTAATTTAGTGTTTTTATAAATATTTCACTTGTTCTTCATGAAAACCCTGTAAGTTAGGTAGGGAAAATACCAGGTTCATTTTATGGACATTGATAAGACTAGATTTACTTTCCCAATTATATGGCTAGTAAGAGTGTGCATGTGTGTGTGTTTGTGTGTATATGTGTGTTAGATACGAAGTGCAAAAGATGAGCTTTTAGGTTGAAAGCTCTTTTCTCTAAACCTATGGCTTCTGAGATGTAATATAAATGCATGTACATGAGTGGGGCGGTGGTGCTGATCTAATTCCAGACTTATCCACGCTCTTTATACTTCTCTGCTCCCTAAGACACATGGCTACAAAAAGTGTGCTTGTGGGGAAGCACCGTTTCTTTGACTTGAATCTCGCAGGAGCATAAGTAATCTGAAGGATGCTTATGGCTGACTTCTGAAGGAAGGAATATTAAAACCTGCACTGATGTGTCTTTCAGACCTTCCTTCTGTGAAGAGCTTCAGTGCAGAGCCGATAGAAAGTGACTCCTGAAGCCTCTTGAGAGGATCTAACTCTTAATGAGCTTATTGATCCTCTTTGTGTGTGTGTGTGCGTGCGTGCATGTATGTGTGTGCATGTGTGTGTATATATGTGTATATATGTGTGCGTATGTTTGTTCATATGTATGTGTGTATGTGTATATATGTGTATGTGTATATGTGTGTGTATGTTTGTATATGTGTATGTGTGTGTGTATGTGTATATATGTGTGTGTATGTGTGTATGTGTATATATATGTGTGTATGTGTGTATGTTTGTGTATGTGTATATGTGTGCGTATGTTTGTGTATGTGTATGTGTGTATGTGTATATGTGTGTGTATGTGTATATGTATGTGTATATATGTGTGTGTATGTGTATATATATGTGTGTATGTGTGTATGTTTGTGTATGTGTATATATGTGTGTATATTTGTGCATATGTATGTATGTGTGTATGTGTACGTGTGCATACACTCGTGTGCCTGTGTACACAGACACTAGAAGTCAATCTTAGATGTCATTTCATAGGTACCATCTACCTTATATCTTGAGATATGCTCTCTTGCTGTCCTGGATTGGCCAGTAAGTCCTGGGGATCTGCCTGTCTTTGCTTCCACATGGTGGGATTACAAGTGTGTCCCACCATGCCTGGTTCTTTACATGGGTTGTGAGATTGAATTTAGATCTTCATTTGTGCTGCAAATGGAACCATCTCCCCAGACCCTGCTTACTAGTCCTTATTTCTAATAGAATACAATTTAACAAACTATATATTCAATAATAAACTTAATTCTGTTGGCCATTGTAACTTTTAAGTGTCATGTAGCTAAGATATAAAGCAGCATTAGATGTATGATTTGGGAAATGCTTCTAATGACTTCATTTTAAGTTATATTAACTGTAAGATGTCAGACTGTTACCTAAGCTGTTTTGACTGAGGATTCCATTGTCTGTCAGAGAGTGATAAGTACTTATTGTAGAATATATTTTACACAATTTCAGCTCAGACCTTGCTGACTAAAGTTTCAATATATTTTGAATTGTTTTGATGTCTAATACTGAAATTGATTAAAGCGTGCAAATGTTAGTGATGAGAAACATCATGTTTTGGTAATTAGTTCACAATATATAACGGTTATAATTGTCAAAGATTCAAAACTGATGAGGTTTTAATCAGCTAGATGAAACACTAATCTCCAGAGTCCTTATTACCAGGTTCCTATTCTTGATGATATCAGGACATGAAATATTTTCCCTTTGTGACTTAAGAAAATGTATCACTCCTAACAGAGCACATGGCAGATGTGGTGCTATTCTCGCTGATGAGATGGGCTTAGGAAAAACTCTGCAATGTATCTCGCTCATCTGGACCCTACAGTGTCAAGGGCCTTATGGAGGGAAGCCAATAATAAAGAAGACACTTATTGTCACCCCTGGAAGCTTGGTGACTAATTGGAGGAAAGAATTTCAGAAATGGCTGGGAAGTGAGAGGATCAAGATATTCACCGTTGATCAGGTGGGATTTTTAAAGGTTTAAGCCCTAGCCATTCTTAAAGTAGCCAGTTGTGTCAGTCAGCAGTTCAGCCTTTAGCATTGGCGTGTGTACAGTTCCACAAGTCTCCTGCCCAGAAGTGGAGTTTTGATTCATGTTGTCATGGCGTGGTTGCCTTTGGTTCCGCAGAGTCACGTGTGCAGGTGCTGACTACAGTGTGCACATGCTCATTTTCTCGCTGTGTGATAATGCAATATCATGAGTTGGAAATGCAGCTGGACACATCTGTAATCCCAGAACTGTGAAGGTCAGACAGGAGCACCCAGAACTTGAGGCCAGCCTACACACACACACACACACACACACACACACACACACACACACACACACACAGTATTCATACAATGTTTTCTATATCATAGTTTAGCCTAGTTTACATTAAAAGTGCTGGAAACACATTAGCTTTGTGATTTAAGAGGTTGCTGAGCTGGATTACTGGGCACTATGGCGTTTCTTAGGGGAGTTATTAATGACCTGGACAGAGAGACAGGGTGCTGTTGTCTTACTTTTTACTCTTTTGACTTTTTGGAGGGCTCTCCACCCAGCTGCCAAATAAATCACACACAGAGGCTTATTCTTAATTATGACCTTGCTAGCTTTTCTTAAATTATTCTGACTACCTTTTGTTTTTGGGCTTTTTCCTTTTCTTATTTCTGTAATCTTCCTTTCACTCTTACTCCATGGCTGGCTGGGTGCCTGGCCCTTGGCCCCTGATGCCCTCCTCCCCTTGTCCTCTCATTCCTTGCTCCTTCTGTTCTTCTCTCCCAGTTCCTCCCTCTAGTTATTCTCTCTGCCCTCCAGCCCCGCCTATCCATGCTCCTGCCTTGCTATTGGCCATTCCGCTCTTTATTAGGTGTTTTAGACAGGCAAAGAGTCACAGCTTCACGGAGTTAAAGACATGCAGCATAAACACCTGAAAATATTGTTCCCGAACAACAGGGGCAATAGCATGATTCTGAGCAGAGTTCAGGGCCCAGCACAGAGCCACAGCATGGCAGTGACAGAAGAGGGAGTCTCTTCACATACCTTTTTGGGATGGGGGCAATATGGACACATGGCCATGGCCAGGAGGTAGGGAGGGTCGGGGGGACAGTGTGGACACCCCTTTGATGTAGACTCAGTAGACAGTTTCCAGCTGAGATGCCATGGCAGTGTAAGGCTGCTTGTTCTAGGTTCACAGACAGGGACCAGGAGGTGCCTGTCAGTATCTGAGAGGGGAGCCTGATCAGAGGCTGCCTGCTAGCTCTGTATGCAATTGCCTTCCAAAATCCATTTTACAATAAAATGTTGAATATTTCATTTGTTTTACTGAATAATGAGAAAACAGAATGGTTTTATTAATATCTTTTTTTTTTTTTTTTGGTTACCATTTCAAATCAGAGTATTGTAGGTCAACCTTGGGAAGTCATCCAGGAGCTTGTGATGCTTTTAGGAGTGGGTCCTTTGGGAGTTGATTAGGATTAGATATAGTCATAAGGATGGAGCCTAGGATGGGATTCATATGCTGGTCCTAAAGGAGGACAGAGCAGATCTTTCTCCATCCTGTGAGCCAGAGGACTTTTTCAGCGAAGCCAGGGAGAAGGAAGGCTTTTTGTGGTAGCATTGGCGTCTCCCTGGGCTGGCTGGTCCAGTTGACTGTGACATTAGGGTCAGCTATATGGGGCTTTGTTGGTGTCAAGGAGGTTCTGTTGCTCACGGTAGTTTTGATCCTTTGACTTAGGATGTTCATGAGTCAAGTCCCTTGCTCGTGGGATCTAGGAATTATAGGGGAGAAAACCCAGGAGCGCTAGGAAGGAGGAAAAGAAACAAAACGACTTAGTTGAGTCAGCAGCTGGGACTGCCTGTTGTTGAAACCATCTTGACATAGCCCAGTGGGAAAAGACAGGACAAGCTAATGAATTCTGTCTTTGGTTACTGTTTGGCAAATATGTTGCTTAGATTTGATGTCATAGTTTCTCTTTATAGTTTATTAAATATTATTTCTCTTTCTTTAGGATCATAAAGTTGAGGAATTCATCAATTCTACATTTTATTCTGTTCTTATCATCAGTTATGAGATGTTACTTCGTTCCCTAGATCTAATTAAGACTATAAGATTTGACCTTCTGATCTGTGATGAGGGGCATCGTTTGAAGAACAGCAACATTAAGACAGCTGCAGCTCTCTTCAGCCTCCCTTGTGAGAAGAGAGTGATCCTGACTGGTTAGTAGTCACTCTGGGGAAGAAAGACATGGTGGGGTTTTTGCCTAATGAACCTTTACAGTTTGTAATCTGATGCTCGACATAAAAGGAAGTGGTGGTGTTGGGGGAATTCATATGAGTAGGCCTGTGTTAATTTAATTGATCTGAGTCTTCCAGTCTCTGTGCAGGTTTCTGCAGCCTTGTTTCTGGATCCTTTGGAGAATAAATTTAGTGGTGGCCTAGTAAAGAGTTTAGGTGACGGGGCTTGACTGTGCTTGGCTTCTGAGTCTGGCGGTGAGGCTGCGTAACTTGAGAAAGTTGTTTGACTTCTCAGTTTCCCAGTTTTCTTTTCTCTGAAATGTCATGTCCTCCCATTCAGGCAATGACTACCAGGTCCTGCCCAGCTTATTTGTCCGTGCGTGGAGGGAGGCTTGAGGATTAAGAAAGAGACAAGAGACAGCTAATAAGATAGGGCATCCAGTAAATACTCAGATGCCCTTCATGTTTATTTCTCACAAGCTTTATATACCCAATCCAGAAAGGAGGGGAAGGCAAAAGACTTTACCAAAATACAAAGAACAAAGTAATCACCTTCTTAGGGCCCAGAGCATCAAGTAACTACACCCTAGGTCAAAACATCCTGGCAGTCAAACCTCCTGTCGTATAACCTCGAAGGAGTAAGAGTAGTTCTGAACTCTCTGACCGTTAGTCAAGGTGGACAGACCCACTTCTGTGGGCTCCCACAGTGAAACAGGGATGTGTTGACATCCATGTCATAGAGTTGTGAGGGCCAGGGGACTGGATGCACGTACCAGGGACTCCCCTGTCATGTGGTGAGTTTTTCGCGTCCCTTCCAGCTATGTTTTGTGTGTGCTGCACGTGCATAGGTTAGTGCTGGCAGTGCTCCTGGCCTAGTTTGTGGGAAAGGTGGGCAGGTCATGTGTAATACAAGACTCTCCTTCCGTCTTCTGCTTTTAGCTTAAGGCCTAACTTAAAGTCTGTTAAGTCTGCGTTTCCCAATGTAACTTCCCTCTCATACTTCCTTTGGATGTCACTGTTCTTCAGTCTGCCATTCTGGCAGGAGAAGAAGTTTTATCCATTTCTAATAATACTTACCAGTCTCAATTTTCTACATGTCTGTGTGTATCTCTGTGAATTATCTGTGTGTGCATGTGCATGTGGACATGGAAGCCAGGAGAGGGTGTCAGATGCCCTGGAACTGAAGTTTCTGTTGGCCGTGGAGCTGCCACGTGGGTGCTGGGGACTGAATCCTCTGCCCCACATTCCCTGCTGGATTGAATGCTCCTGGAATGGATTGTGGGCGTGATAGCTGTGCGATCTTGTCCTTCGTGTGTCCTCTATGCATGCTGGAGCCCTCTGTGAAGCTGTAACTCAAAGAGGGGAAGGACTATAAACCACTTGTTTTATTTTTCTAATTCTTCTCACAAATATAAGTGTATCCTATAGCAATAGAGAAGGGCCAACTCCGCCTCCCTTTCTTAGCAAGTTGGGGTAACATATTTTTAAACAATTCAGTTCTTGGAATTCTTATTGTAAAGTGGGACTGTATTAGCTGTTTAGTGGTGATATTTAAAACTATGCTTTAAAAGTGACTTTGAGCTAGGGGTGACACTGGGTACCCATGACCCAAGCGTTTGGAAGACAGAGTCAAGAGGATGACCAGTCTTCTCTACATCCTGAGTTCTAGGTCAACCAGAGTTATATATTGAGGCTAAAATCAAAACCAAACAATGATTTTTGAGCATGAGTGGTGGTACACTCATGCACCTGTAGCGGCTTGGGAGGAAGAGGCAGGAAGATTGATCACAAGCTCAAGGACACTTAGTGACACTGATGTGTTTACTATTCTTTAAACTTAAGGATTTCTTTATTTGGGACAGTCTTCCTGTGTAGCACTGGCTGGCCTGGAACTCCTAATGGCAGGTTGATGTGGTATGTGCTACCACACTCAGCTCTGCTTTAAATCATTTTTAAATTGCATGTAATTTATCCCATTTATCTCTGGTGTGTGTGTGTGTGTGTGTGTGTGTGTGTACACATATCAGATAGTAGAGAAGCTGGTATTTAATAGTTATAAAATTTTGTTCTTAAAGGAAAGAGGGAACTAGAGACACGGAAAGCTTAACCTAGGTGATTTTCTTGTTGTTGCCTGTTTGAAGAACTTGAGTGAATTCTTCTAGCTTCACGATCTACCTTGGATCTGTTGGAGAAGTGCCGCTTGTTGCTTCCCGGCTGCCCGGCTAGCTTAGACCTGAAATAATCACGCAGAAACTGTATTAATTAAATCACTGCTTGGCCCATTAGCTTTAGCTTCTTATTGGCTAACTCTTATTTTAATTTAACCCATTTATAGTAATATATAAACTGGGTAAAGTTTTCAGCGTCTGTCTCCGGTGGCTCCATGGTTTCTCTCTGACTCTGCCTCCTTCTCCCAGCATTCAGTTCAGTTCTGTTCTTCCCTGCCATAGGCCCAAAGCAGTTATTCATTAACCAATAAAAGCAACACACAGACAGAAGGACCTCCCACACCATTTTTCCTTTTCTGTTTAAATAAAAAGGAAGGCTTTAACTTTAACATAACAACATTACATATAACAAAACAGTTATCAAGAGCAGTTTCTTGCCCAAATGGCTAACCAACTCCATAAGGAGCCTCTTCAATGCCCATCTTCCTCTTGAAGATGGTGCTGCCAGGAGCAGATGTATCTCATTGTCATGAAAAATACTAAGTTCTTAAAACATTTAAATGCCATATTCTGAAGTTCTCTGAAAGATTTGAAGAATACCTAAGTAAAATATATTTCTCTACCTCTAGAAGACCTAACTAACATGACTACAAGCTTGACTATTGAAGATGACACTCTATTAACCTATATTTCTTAATTATACATTACATTTTTAAATGAACTACAAAATTACAGTGCCTTAATCAAGAGCAGAAATATACAGATAACATAATTGACCTTAAGTTTGTATCAATAAACCAAGATCTATACCAATGCAAATCTCTATAACATATCCCCCTTTAAATGTAAACAAACAATTATAAACAATATTTGGGAATTTGGGCATAGTTCTGTCTCCAAACTGTTTCCTGCTGTATGGGGGCTCTGTTAATCAGGTCTTTTATGGTGTATCTTGTGTGCTAGTTTTATCTCACTCAGTTGGGAGAAGTAATTTTTTGGGGGGGTGTTCTTGGTAACCGTTCAGGGGGTTGTGGTCCATCAAACCATATTAATCTGGAATGAATCCACAGGTTCTCATCCTCTATGGAGACAAAAGAAGAACCTCTTTTCCAAAGCAACATATCCATAAACTCAAACTTTGAAGTCAAGATACCTTTATAATATATATGCTGGTTTAGCTTAGCAGTCCATACAATGAAATCTCTTTCTGTACTTAGCTCCTTCACAGTCAAAAAAATTCAAAGGAAACACAATAATATACATAATCCAGACTCTCTGTGTATAGTCCATTTTTTAAAAGATTTATTTATTATGTATATAGTGTTCACACAGTGAACACAGTGTTCAGCCTTCTTGTATGTCTGCAGGCCAGAAGAGGGCACCAGACCTCATTACAGATGGTTGCGAGCTACCATGTGGTTGCTGGGAATTGAACTCAGGACCTCTGGAAGATCAGCCAGTGCTCTTAACCTCTGAGCCATCTCTCCAGCTCTGTATCTTTACATGGCTTTTTTTTCTTTACTTTTAATATAAGACTGTCTGTACTCTGTCTCTTTAAAGACTTTTTAAAAAAAAACCCATTTACTTCTTTTTATAACTGTCTATATTCTTTATCTTCTCTCTCCCAAGCTTTTGTATATTTATCCAACACTGTGACTTATTTAGAGGTCTTTTTGTGTCTGAATCTTTCCTATTGTGAATCTGTAATTCTTTACTGTCCAGGAGCACTTCTTAAAATACTAAGTGCTTCTTAAAAACTTAAGCTGTGCCATTACTATGGTATATACAGTACTTCCTGCTTGCCCCACCCAGTCTAGCATGGTGGTGCCGCTTGCTCCCTCTGAAAGCCACCACACACACTGCCGCACTTCCAGGCATACAACCAGTCCGTGTCACCATTAAGCAGGCTGTAGCACGTTGCTCACAAACCCCATCCAAATGTCCTCTCTCCCGAAGGAGCCAGAGGTCATGTTGGCAGCAGAGCCCAGAAAGCCAGCATTTTAAAATGGCATGGCTTTTTTTTCCTGCTACAGCTGAGTCAGGAAAACCTCTCTTACAGGAGCGTGGCACACAGCCAGCAAACAGCAAAAAGCTGTGTTTAACTCTATACTTTTGTGTCTAGAATTAAGTTCTCTCTGGTTTTTAATTAGATTTTAGTTTTCCACTTTTCGCCAATTCGTTGCAAGGAGAGAGGCTGTTGGATCATTCCTGGCTCCTCAGCCCTGAAATAATCACACAAAAAGCTGTATTAATTAAGTCACTGCTTAACCCATTAGCTCTAGCTTCTTATTGGCTAACTCTTATATTAATATAACCCATTTCTACTAATCTGTATATTGCCACATAGTAAAATTACATATAACAAAACATTTATTAAACAAGGATACAAGGGAAAAGACTATCAAACCTTGCCAAGACAGGGTAAGACGGTTTTGAAAAATTTCTTGCTGCTGAAAATGTCTGTCAGTTACTCTAGGTCTTAGCCAAAGTTGGTTGCTCCAATATTGCAAATGAGACTTTGGGTGATTGCCCAGGTAGTCAGTTGTCTCTGTCATTTGTTGAACATTTTGTAAGTTGTTTGATTGTACTTCCTGCTTACTCAGATGTCAAAATTCACACAACTATTGATATTTGAAGCTTTGATTTTGCTGTTCTTCCTGAGTTTAGGATGTTTGTTTATATTTATTGCTGTCAGGGAAGAAGGCACAAATTTCTTCAGAAGCCTGTAATTATAGGACAACTTTAACCTCTCATCCTTTTTTCCTCTCCCTAGGTACCCCAGTGCAGAATGACTTGCAAGAGTTTTTTGCATTAGTGGACTTTGTTAATCCAGGCATATTAGGCTCTTTGTTATCCTACAGGAAAATATACGAGGAGCCCATCATTATGTCCAGAGAGCCCTCTTCTTCCAAGGTATAATTCACTTTCATGATTTATTTTAAAGCGCAGTATGTCTGGAAGAATCATAATTTTGGTACTCACTTATATACCATATTTTATTAAATCTAAGGTACTTCTAGTAATAATTGATATCACTGTTCTATGTATCACTAAAGAGAGCACCACTATAATTATAAAGAAAACATTGATTGTTAAAAATATCCTAGGTGCTGAGGCATGACTTCTGGAATCTAGGACAGTCTGGGCTACAAAGTATGACTTCATTTAAAACACACGCGTGAGTGCATACACACACACTCACATACACTCTCTCCCTGTCCCACACTCTGCCAGATGTAGTAGTGCACGCCTTTAATCCCAGCACTCAGGGAGGCAGAGGCAGGAGGATCGCTGTGAGTTTGAGGCAACTCTGGTCCACATAGTGATTCCAGGATAGCCAGGCCTACATTGTGTCCAAAAACCTACATCCGCACTGCCCCCGTCTCAAACAATGCACAACACGAAATCCTACTTTGTTTATTGTTTGTGTGTTTTTGGTGAAAGTCTCCTGTAGCTCAGACTAACTTTGATCTGATCCACCGAGCCACCGAGCACAGTTTTATCTGAGGCTTCTTATATGCTAGACAGTCTAAAAATTGACCAGCATCCCTAGTGCCACATCTTGTTCTAGAGAAGTTTAATTATATCTGTCAGCATATATCTTATTAAGCATTTTACACAATTCTGAAACAGTGTAAAATAATGACTTATGTGAATATTTAATAATTGCATGGAAAATGTTCATGGTATAGTATATAAAAATAGTGTTAGTTACTTATTGACTTAATATGTTTGTTTTTGAGACAGGGTTTTATTATCTAGGCCAGACTGGCCTGGAATTCACTGTCTAGACCAGGCTGTCCGTCTGCTGGGTCTATTAAGTGCTGGGATCAAAGGCAAGTGCCACCACACCCAGTCCAATATAACATATACTTTAAACACTGCAAGTGGATCAAAGGTTAAGAGGTACACACTGGAGGATCCAAGATGAGCCAGAACGAATGTTCCCTCTTTGCACCAAGCTTCATTCCAGTATCTTGAGGTTTTCCTGTGTTGTATGCAGCATGCATGCTACAGCACATGTGTGCTCAGAGGACATGCTCAGGAGCTCTTTTCTTCCATCATGTGGACTATGGGTTCTTGGGATTACATGCGGTTCAATGTTCTTTACCTGCTGAACTGTCTCCCCAGCTCAACAGTAGTTGCTTCTGCTTGATTAAAATAGACTTTAGATTTCTGATAGTTCTGTATAGAACTATAGTTTCTATCTTTTCTTTAAAAGCTTTATTATATTTGTAACAAATATAATAAAATAATTAAACTCTTAAAATGTAAGGAGAATATTTATATATGGGAATAAATATTTATATGAGGGATATGTTTTAAATTTCCCTGTCAAGTTTTTGTATGCTCTAAGGATTCTATAGAGAATTTAAGCATATATTTTATTAATATTATGTTTTGACTTAAAATATACATTTGTGTAATGAACAGTGTATAGTGATTTTGAAAGTGTCAATAGTGTCCTGGGCTAGTAAATTAAATTAATTTATTCTTTAAGAATTTCATACCTACATACAATGTATTTCATTCATATTCACTACCCACTGTTGCCCTGCCAGTTCTTTGTGGATTGATGGCCCCATGCCCTTCTTTGTGTTCAACAACCAGCTGAGTCCATGAGTGCAGCCCTTGTATGTTCTCTGGAGCACAGCTTGGACTTGGGTCCCCTCCCACAGAGCATGCTGTCTTGTTGACTGGTTGGCTTGAGCAGCTGCTGTGAGCCCATGGAGTCCATGGGTGCTGCAGTGGCCCTGGGATACCCAGACACTGGCCTGCTCTGCTGTCCCCACCTCAAGCTGACAGTCTTTCTCCCTGGTCTTGTGAGATGTTCCCTGAGCCTTGGAAGGAGGAAAATTTGCTGATGATTTTAAAGATGTGTATTATACAAGTGTAATATGAAGGCTTATTTTCAGAGTAGGGTGTCAGTAACTAAGCAATGATAAGGAGATTGTGGTTAATTGAATGATTATGCGAAACATTTGATGGGGAGAGATAGCTAGTACTAAGAACGTTTGAAAAGACCATATAAAAACTTATTTTATCTCTCTCTCTCTCTCTCTCTCACACACACACACACGAGCATAGTTCTTCTAAACAGGGTGTAAACCTTCCTTTCATAAGCCATAGAGTGTGTAAGAAAGCCTAGTACCATCTTTCTGAGATGTCTCCCCATGAGTTTTTGGTCAAGGGTGTCTGGAAATGCCCCCAATATCGGTTCTTGCTCTTGGTTGTCCATCGGAACTTGATGGTAAAACCCTATGCCTAGGATAAGACTGCACTCTTTGATCACAGGACATGAAGAAATCGAGTTGTCCCTGACCAGGAAGCTTCCCTCTGCTGGACGGCTTTCCTCATACTGAAAGGTCTTGTATAGACTTCTGGGAGAGAAAAAAATCAAGTCTTACTTTGCTGTGAGTCCTGTGGGCTACAGTAACAACTGGTGTGGCAGGGTCTCATGGATGCAGGAGTAGCATAGACCTGGCAGCAGTAACCAGGTGCTTGCTGATTGGATTTAAGGCCTGTTCTCCAGGAGGAAATACATGCCTGGCATTGTAAATGAGACCAAGAGCCTCTTTTTGGAAGCTCATAGGCCCAAGTGTTATTCTGCTAAGTGGACATAGTATCTAACTTTCTTCTGTTCTTTTTCTTTTCTTTTTTTAAATTGATTTTATTGAGCTCTGCATTTTTCTCTTCTCCCCTTCCTGCAGCTTCCTTCCCCTTCAACCCTCTCCCATGCTCCCCATGCTCCCAATTTACTCAGGAGATCTTGACTTTTTCTACTTCGCCTGTAGATTAGATCCATGTATGTCTCTCTTAGGGTCCTCTTTACTGTCTAGGTTCTCTGGGATTGTGATTTATAGGCTGGTTTTCTTTGCTTTATGTTTAAAAACCACTTATGAGTGAGTACCTTTCTTCTGTTCTTATCTTTATACCGTAGATTAGTACTGCTCCCAAACCTCATCAGAGAAGTTTATTTGTACAATGGCTAGTAATTAACACAGAAACTCACAGCTGGGGAGAGTTCAAAGAATACATGTCTGCAGAGTACTCAGCCACAAATGGGACATTTATATCACACAGCTCCCTGCAAGGCTCAGGAACTGTTGCAGAAGAGAGAATGGGAAGAGCCTAGGAACCAGAGGCTAGGGAGGATCAGAGCAAAACAGCCTCTCTGGGCAGGAGAGGACTATTGTGCCAGTGGCTTCAGCAGCCTTGGTTTCAAAGAAAACCAGCCTATACAAGATCAATTCAGTCAGATTCCATTATGGAGGGACCCATGAGCCTCCACCCCTAGCTGTAATGACAGTTGGTGGCTTCTGGGAGAGGGACAGTCAGTTTCCTTTAAGGATGTGGCCTCTTGCAAGTCCACCATGCTCCAGTAGATGGCCCACACCAATGAGTATGTGGGTGACTTAGCCACTGTTCTATTGCTGTGAAGCACACTATGACCATGACAGTTCTTATAAAAGAAAACATGTAATTGGGGGCTGCCTTACAGTTTCAGAGGCTTAGTCATTATCATCATATCAAGAAGCATGGCATCAGGCATGACAGTCATGGTGCTGGAGAAGATGAGAGCTGCATCCGTATCCACAGGCAGAGAGAGAGACAGACAGACAGACACTGGGCCTGGTGTGGACTTTTGAAACCTCAAAGCTGATCCCCGTGACCATTTCTTCCAATAAGGCCACACCTCCTAATCCTTCTAATCCTTTCAAACAGTGCCACTCCCTGGCAACTAAGCATTTAACTGCAGGAGCCTTCAGGGGCCATTCTTATTCCAACCTCCACAGTGGTTTATAAAAACATTCAGCAAGTTGTGAGGTCTGAGGACTGGGAGGAGATGGAGGGAGGAGTAGGGAGTATGTGTATGTGAAAGTCTCAAAGAATTAATAAAAGGTATATATTTTTGAAAGATTGTGATGGGTTTTTGCTTTGGTTTCCTCCAGGGCTAGGAATTAAACAGAGGGCCCTGCATATATTCTGCTATTGATTAGACTACCACTATGGTGGTTGTGTTTTCTGTCCCCATATCTGCATTTCATTTCTGGGGGAGGAAGGTCCCATGTGGTTTGGTAATCTCAGCACTCTGAAGGTAGAGACGGGAAGACTGTGCTATGTGGTGAGTCTCGGGCTAGTCTGAGCTATGTAGTGGACTTTGTCTCAAAACCACCCCTTTTTCCCCCTAAAATGTGATGGAAATAATTAATATGGTTTAACATTATATAATATTTAATGCCCACTTTAACCATAACAACAGGCATTTTTGTACATACCACTTTTTAAGTCTGCTCTTTTTTCCACAGGAAGAAAAAGAGTTAGGAGAGAGAAGAGCAGCTGAACTCACTTGCCTCACTGGCCTTTTTATCCTCAGAAGAACTCAGGAAGTCATCAATAGATACCTTCCCCCTAAGATAGAGAGCGTCGTCTTTTGCCGCCCAGGAGCCCTGCAGCTTGAGCTCTACAAGGGGCTGCTGAGCTCTCAGTCTGTCAGGTTCTGTCTCCAAGGACTGTCGGAAAATCATCTTGTCTGCATCGGGGCCCTAAAGAAACTCTGCAATCACCCTTGCCTTCTGTTCCGCCCTGTGAAGGTATGTCGTATGGAAGCGCGGCCCTAAGATGAGGGCTGTGTGGCACGGGAAGGCCAGGAGGCAGATTGTGCTCAGCCCTGGCATTTGCGAAGGTTTCAAGTGCTCAGTGGCCGCTCCTGTGTGGTTCTGCTGTAGAATGTCTCCGCCTTTGCCGTGGTCTCTCCTTTTGTGTTTGATGTTAATATAGTCCATTGGTTTTGTGTAATACTAACAAATACTGAACTTACCATTGAAATAATTTATTTTTCTTTTTATAAAAGTAAGACATGATTTTTGCATAAAATTTTGAAAATTCAGAAAATTCACAAAAAGAAAAAAAATTGGTATGGTGCGCACACCTGTAATACCCACAATGTGGGAGGCTGAGGCAGGAGGATTGCTTTGATTTTGAGATCAGCCAGGGCTACAGAGTAAGACTCTATTGCAGAACATAAGCAAAACAAAAATAAAAATCACATTATACTCTCCACCCAGAGAAAACCACATTTTGGTATTATTAATAGTACTAGCTAATAGTTATTAATACTGAGAATAAAGCAATTTTCTGGTTTTATTTTGTTTATTCTTTATAAGCTCTTTTGAATAAATGCTTACTGTCATCTCTTTTCTGTTAAGGGGCGTTTTCTTGCTGTTTTGCCAAATTGTATCCCAGGCCCTAGAGACTCTCCCGCTTCAGCCGGCGGATTGGCTGCTGCTTTGCCAAGGCTGGCGTTATATCCCAGGTCCTAGTGACTCTCCCGCTTCAGCTGGCAGAATGGCTGGGCCCAGAAGCAGCTGCTACTGTGCTCAGCTTCCGTCCCTATTCCAGGATGGCCAGGGCTGCACAGAGAAAAAGGAAACAGGCACTCAGATATATTTATGTATAATCTTATTCTAGAACATTTCCCAGATTAGATTCCTTTTGTAGGTGTGACTTTGGAGGATGATGTAGTTGAGCCAACTGTTTGCATATTTAATGACTAAGGCAGTCTGCAGCATGGCAAGAATTTCTGGATTAGGACTGGTTCCTTACAATTATACCAGTAGTTCTTTTGCTCTGAGAGCATCTCCAGCAGCTCAGCTTGGCCTTGAACTTTATATGTAGCTGAGCAGGACCCTAGATTCTGGTTCTAACTGCCTTTGTTTCCCAGCAGCTGGATGATGGGCATGTGCCACTTCTCCCTGCTTAGTTTGTAACTTTGGCAAATTGGGGACTTAAGTTGTATCTGTGAGCACTGGTTTTCTTATCTGGAATGCAGAGCTAATAATTGATTCATGATACCATCATTGTGACATTTTCAAGAAACTACGGAGGAACCTAGCAGAATGCTGGTTAAAGAAGTTGTGCAATGATCACTAATTATATTTCCATCTCACCATGGAGAACTTTTATTCAATTCTTTACACAGTAAAATCAAAATATGTTCCCAAATAAAAAGCCTTCCTAAACAATACTGTGGGCACTAGCTTATATATGAGATCATTAATTATATACTTAAAAAATGGAGTGTTTTGACAGAATTTTCCACGTTCATCCTACAGTGGGTCCTATTTACTTAATTTGTCATAGAAGTGAGCTTTATGTAATTCTGCAAAAGGCTGGATTATAATAATTTATTAAGCAAATTTTAAGAAACAGATTTTATATACAGTGGTAAAAATGAAAACGTTTGGGCATGAAGCCCAGGGAAGAATAGGAGCCAAAATTTTTTTCTTAAAAGGAAGAAATTATGATGGCTTAGAATATATCACTTAATTTAGAAAGTTTTTGCATATTTTCTCTCTCTTTCTTTATGTGTGTGTGGTGTATAAATGTGTATGTCTACCCCAAGTCATTTTTTTAAGATTTATTCATTTATTATGTATAGTGTTCTATCTGTCTGTATGCTTGCTGGCCAGAAGAGGGCACCAGATCCCATTACAGATGGCTGTGAGCCACCATGTGGTTGCTGGGAATTGAACTCAGGACCTCTGGAAGAGCAGCCAGTGCTCTTAACCTCTGAGCCATCTCTCCAGCCCCCAAATCATTTTTTTTATGGTGTAATCGTATTCAAATATTTAAACTAAACCCTGGGTCAAGACCTCTTCAGATTACAGATAGGCATTTTATGTAGATCTAACCTGATATAAGTTCCTCAAGTTGTATAGATAGACAATCAAGTGACTTGATTAAGTATATTTTGGGTGCATGTGTGAATAGTTAAATTACAATTAAATATATGCCTAGAAAGATTTGTCTAGTACATAAAATAGGAGATAGCATGGATGAGCATAAGGGGAGTTAAACATGTATGTCGCAATTACTCAGTGAAATAAGGTCCAGGATGGACCAGTGTGGGAAAACGACTGGGCAGGCCTGGTGGCCACACCTTTAACCTCTGAGTTCCTGGCCTTCTTGGTCTGTCTACTTAGGGAGTTGCAGGCGAGACTCGTCTGTAAGTTGAGACCCCGAGAGAGGAAAGGGCTCTGAGTCAGCACATGACCTTCTGTAGAAGGAGGAAGCTTTCCAGGCAGACACAGTTTCAGAGGAAGGGGGAAGAGACCTACCAACCCTGACCATTTAGCCTAAAGGGGAGTTTCTTTAGTCTCATCTTGTGTATTTCTGTGTCAACCAGACATTTTTAGGAGACTTTCAGAGGTGCTTTGAATCACTTTGGAATAAAGTAACCTTAATCTATTAGTAAAATAGGGTCTTGGGTTCATATCAGTGTATCCCCCCACCCAAATCCTGGGATTATTAGCAAAATGTGTTATAAGATAAAATTTAAAATTTTAGCTTATTGATGGCATTTTTTTTTTTTTTTTGGTTTTTTTGAGGCAGGGTTTCTCTGTAGCTTTGGAGCTTGTCCTGGAACTAACTCTTGTAGACCAGGTTGACCTCGAACTCACAGAGGTCTGCCTGCCTCTGCCTCCCGAGTGCTGGGATTAAAGGTGTGCTTTGCACCACCACTGCCCGGTGACATCATTACTCTTATGAAGAAACTGATTTGACTCGTGGCTCAGGCAACTGTTGTCCTTGTTTTAGTGTGTCATCTGGGAGATGCTGTGAGCCACCTACAAATCAAGGGAAAAAGTGATAGGGAGGAAAGGGGACAGTGATATGGAGTAAGAATTGATCGGAGGGGTCGGGGTTTGGAAAGGGCCAAGAGCTCTGCGGGAGGCACGACTGCTTCCGAAATGGTAATTGTGACCTGGACAGATTGATCTCACAGTTAGCTGGGCTACCCCATGTATATTTCGCATTTTCTTCCTTAATAAAACAGCAGCCATGAGTCAGTGTTAACTCCCATTTGAACAGGGTAAGGAGTGCAGCTCGAGCAGTGAAGAGAATGAAGAGCGGAGCCTATGCCAAGGCTTGCTGACCGTGTTCCCGGCCGGCTACGACCCTCTCCAGTTCTCTGAGAATGAGTCTGGGAAACTGCAGGTGTTGGTGAAGCTCCTGGCAGCCATCCATGGACTTTGTCCCACTGAAAAGTAAGCCCTGTACCTAGCCACCATGTTATTGTCACCGTGCCCTGCCTCTGCACAGGTTATTTGGTTTCCTTTCTCCAGAATAAATGTTTGCCAGTCGCCCTCTCTCGTGTGTACCGATAGCCTGAGCTCCTTCCTCGTGGTGAAGAGTACATCCTGCTCTTCCGGAGAAGCTGAGCTGGCTCACAACTCAGTGACTAACAGCTGCTTGTGACTCGACCTGCCATTGCTGCTCCTTCTGTCATATTGCTGTTGCTATTTTCCTTTAACTCAAAAACAAAAGAACAAAATACTGCCTTAAAATGTTATGTAACAAAGTTTTGTTTTTGGTTGACAGAGTGGTTTTGGTGTCCAACTACAGACAAACCCTGAATATTCTAGAAGATGTATGCAAGCGTCATGGATATGCTTGTGCAAGACTTGATGGCCAAACACCAGTGTCTCAAAGGCAGCAAATTGTTGATAGTTTCAATAGTAAATACTCTACTGATTTTATTTTTTTATTAAGTTCCAAAGCTGGTGGTGTGGGACTTAATCTTATTGGAGGATCTCACTTAATTCTCTATGATATTGACTGGAACCCAGCTACTGACATTCAGGTAGGAATATTTATGCATTAAGTTTGACAT
This sequence comes from Dicrostonyx torquatus, assembly GCA_028555095.1. Lineage (NCBI taxonomy): Eukaryota > Metazoa > Chordata > Mammalia > Rodentia > Cricetidae > Dicrostonyx > Dicrostonyx torquatus. The sequence continues at coordinate 143,559 of JAQHUG010000622.1, forward strand.
TGTGAATGCCTAGGAAATCAAATGATGCATAAATAGTTGTTGAGTATTGGGCTCTTTTTTATGTCAGGCACTCTGCTGAGTGTTCTCTGTTTGCCATCTATTTAATCTTCACAACATCTCCACATGAGCACGTATGTAGCCCATGTTTTCTGTGTGTGAAGAAATGGAAGCTTGTTATTCCAACCTGAGAGTTCACAACCAAGCTTCATGTCACACTGTACAGCAGGCTTGCAGGGTGTTCGTGACCCTTGGGGTTGACAGTGACCTGTCATGGATGCTATGAGCCATTTATGTAGACTGCAGTAAGTTAGGAAACTTGAAGAAGACCAAGGTTTTCTTCAGTGTAGAGTCTACTTTCATGTATTTTGAGGTTTGGGCATATAAATTTTTTTTTGTTGTTTGTTTTTTTGTTTTTTCGAGACAAGATTTCTCTGTATCTTTGGAGCCTGTCCTGGAACTAGCTCTTGTAGACCAGGCTGGTCTTGAACTCACAGAGATCCACCTGCCTCTGTTTCCCAAGTGCTGGGGTTAAAGGCGTGCACCACCACCGCCCGGCCGGCATATAGATTTTTATCATAGTTGGTATTTTTATTATGGGATCCTAAGACAACCCTGAAGTTTTCTGGTTTACCAGACTTCAGAGGATTGAGGAAGCAGCTTACTCACAATTATTATTTTACTAGGACACTAAGATCAGCAAATGCATAGGGCAGTCCACTAGGGACCAGACACAAGCTCCGTACCTCCCTCCCCTCAGAGCTGTCTGAACAGCACGGATGAGTAATGGCACCAAGGTTTGGCATTCAGGGTCTTTGCTGGGAGTCTGATAGATTTATTCAGTCCCTCCAGAGGGCAGTCAGATTTATACCACATGAAGCTGAGTGTGATATTTCATATAATGGAAGTTGAAGGATGGTTGGAGAAATGAAAACTGCACTGACTGCAGGCTTAAGTTTCAACAGGAGAGAAAAGAGTTGAGGAAAAGAGAATAACCCTGACTTCAGGATCCAGGCTGCCTGTCACAGAGAAAATAGGCGTTTTCTTGGTTCTTTAAGTGGCCTCTGGTTTGTTGGGGGTGGAACTCTTTGAAATCTTACCTCACAATTAAGGGATTTCTTTCATAAGCTTTAGATCATTAGACAGTTTGTGGTAGAAATTGATGGCCGAGCATGCTGACATTGTCCTGTGCCTGGTGGGGTTTTCCCCTTCTGATAAGGTGAGGGTGAGGGACAGCTACACACTTCATTGTTAGTGGGAGGAATGCAGTAGCAGGCGTCATGGACTAAGGACATGAGAGCCTAGATCTCTTGTCCCCATGCGTGTTGCTTCAGTGAGAGTCGTTTTGGGGGCGTGTAGAAGGTTAAACACCAGCCCTTTACTGCACAGTGTCATTGTTAGCACTTAAACTGGAGGGAAGCACAAAATGGCTGCAGATGCCCTTTAGGGTTTGCAAGGGTGCCTAGGCCGTACTTGTTCCTTTGCATCTTGGCTGCCATGTTTTTTCAGGATACCCATCTCACTGCTGCATGATACTCCCATAGCTACTTCACATGCCTCCAGGCAAGCTCAACCTCCCTCACTGAACCCAGGGCGAAGATGTACAGAGGGCCAGTGCAGCATGCAATGGTGTGTGGAGGACAGTGCATGCCATGGTGTGTGTGTGTGTGTGTGTGTGTGTGTGTGTGTGTGCAGGCTGGAGGACAGTGCATTCCATGGTGTGTGTGTGTATGTGTGTGTGTGTGTGTGTGTGTGTGTGCAGGCCGGGGGACAGTGTATGCGATAGTGTGTGTGTGTGCATGTGGGGTGGTGGTGCATGCGATGGTGTGTGTGTGTGTGTGTGTGCAGGCCGGGGGACAGTGCATGTGATAGTGTGTGTGTGTGTGTGTCTGTGTGTGTGTGCAGGCCGGGGGACAGTGCATGCGATAATGTGTGTGTGTGCAGGCGGGGGGACAGTGCATGCGATGGTGTGTGTGTGTGTGCAGGCCAGAGGACAGTGCATGCGATGGTGTGTGTGTGCAGGCCAGAGGACAGTGCATGCGATGGTGTGTGTGTGCAGGCCAGAGGACAGTGCATGCGATGGTGTGTGTGTAGGCCAGAGGACAGCTGCAGGAGCTGTTCTCTCTTACAGTGTAGGGTCTGGTCCTCAAACTGGGATTGTCAAGCTGTTTTTACCTGTTGGATCAATTTGCTGATATCCTACTCTGTTTTTTGAGCTATTAGTGTAATTCAGAATTCCCTATAGTAAATATAAGCCTGAAAATTGCTTATGTGCAAGGGCCATCAGTTTCTACTGTACTCAGAACTCTTATTTTGTCTAGGCTATGTCTAGAGTATGGAGAGATGGTCAGAAACACCCTGTGCATATTTACAGACTCCTGACTACAGGTAAGGACCTTTTATGTGACAAAAATGTATCTCCTTAGAATTTTTCTTTTGTTAGTTTGTGCTTCAGTATCTGGAATGTATTCTTTCGTGAGATAAGTAGTAGTTGTGTTTTATCCAACACAAACAATAGATGCAAGAAAGGAGCCTAATGGGTGTTTGCTCCCCAGGCACAATAGAGGAAAAGATCTACCAAAGGCAGATCAGTAAGCAGGGCCTCTCGGGGGCAGTTGTCGACCTGACTAGGTCATCCGAACACATCCAGTTCTCGGTAGAAGAGCTTAAAGACTTGTTCACGCTACACGAAGATTCACCATGTGTGACCCATGACCTGCTTGGCTGTGAGTGCACAGACGGAAAGGATCCCACTGGTGAGTTGTGTTAGTTTTTGTCACGCAGCCAGATTGTCTCTGGAAACTGTAACATGAGGGCCTGCTTGTTGGGGTTTCTGTCCTGCCCAGTTCCCACAGTTATTAGGTCCCAAAGAATCACAATAGAGGTCTACATTAGTTATAAACTGATTGGCCCCTTAGCTCAGGCTTCTTATTAACTCTTATAACTTATATTAGCCCATTATTCTAACTATGTTAGCCACGTGGCTCGGTACCTTTTTCAGCAGGGTAGGTCACATTTTCCTTCTTCAGTTTCTGGACAGGACTAGGGAGGAATGGGCTTCTTCCTTCTCATATTCTCTTGTTCTCATTGACCCGCCTATACTTCCTGCCTGGCTACTGGCCAATCAGCGTTTATTTAAACTATAATTGACAGAATATCGACAATTGTCCACACCACTGGAAACCTTTAAGGGATGACTTACAGATAGCCGCCTTTGTAGTCTCGGGCTGTGGGCGGCTGCCAGAGAAGTGTTCAGTAGAACTTTGTTCTCCTCTCGTTCTCTTATCTAACTCTGTTGTGAAGAAATTAACTTATGGAGGCAAATATGCCTGGTAGGGTAGCTTCAGAGTAAGGAAAACATTTTGCATTTTATTACAATGCCACAAAAATCCTGTCTTAGTAGAATTACCTATTGTTTGTTTAAGTCATGTAAGATTTGTGTAGAACGGGCCAGACTTGAAGAGGCCTCCTCATCCTCCTCAGTTCATGAACGAAGCCTGAAACTGTGGTCTTTACACTTAGGCACCTGGCACAGGGAGAGTGGAGAGGAGTGGGGACTGAGTAAGCAATGCCCAGGGATGGAAGTCACATGTAAAAAATCCCCTTAGGGGCTGCAGAGGTGACTCAGCAGTCCCAGTGCTCGCTGCACATTCCTGGCGCCAGGTAACAGACTATGCACCTGGCCTTTGTGCAGATGTGCAGGTGTACGCCCCACTCATGTGCACATGTGCTCACCTGACACCCATGCCTCATATGCCACATGGATAATAAAAATACCTGTAAAAGAGAAAATGTTATGATGGTTAAGAAGTTTTTCTTTGGTTTCTTTCTTTCTTTTCTCTCTGTCTCTCTGTCTCTGTCTCTCTCTCTCTGTCCTGGAACTCACTGTCCTGGAACTCGCTCTGTAAACCAGGCGGTCCTAGAACTCAGAGATCCACTGCCTCTGCCTCCTGAGTGCTTGGATAAAGGTGTATGCCACCACCGCTCATGTTGCCCGGCATGGCTTACTGACTTTCAAACTTATTTTCTAAAATGATTTTTTAACCCTTTAAATTTTATTCTATGCCAAGCCCTATAAATTTAATGTGTAGTCTTCTCCTCATCCAGTTTACCTATTGCATATCATCTATTGTTATTTCTTCTTTACTCGTGATTTATTTTAAAATATTCTTTCAGGCCTAAACACTGTGCACATGAGCAGTACTGAATAGACTCATCAGGTTGAGTGTGTGTGAGACAGTAGTTATAGAGGAGGCCGTAAGTTTCAAAGGGGATGAGTGGGGTGAGAGCAGTTGGAGGTCTGTAAATGATGTAAATACGGTAGACTCACCCTGAGTTTTTAAAGTAGCAATATGCTGGGTAGGTGGGTCCCTTCCCCTCAGCTGCATTATCCTCCGTTACATGAAAATATCATAGTTTGTTTACCCGCCACACTACAGATGTGTAATTATAGACTTTTACTTATACCCCGTTTTCTTATAGTCCAGTATACATGTGTCAGGGAACTGATGAGTGTCCCTGGGCGCTCACGGCTGTCTGCCATCCCAGCTGTAGGGTGTGAGCTGCACTCACGTGCCCACGTCCAGATCCACAAACCATGTAATAAAAAATGATACAAAAATCTTTAGAGACTCTTAGTTGATGAGTTTATCTGTAGTTTTCATGACTCTTCTCATAGCAAGCCATTTTTCAGTCTATTAGTATGCTTGCTGCCACAGAACATTTGTGAATAAGTTCTGGCCCAGATGTTTGCTTCTGCAAACCTGTCTGACCTCTCAGAATTGCTTTATTTATTGGTATTTATTGGTGCTGGAGATAGAACCAAGACCAGGGCTCACACAGTGACTCCATCTTCGACTCTATCCCATAGGGCTTAGATAACCTTTCTCTGTGACAGTATTTGTTTGGTGTATGTCGGAGGCTGGGTACTCATTGAGTGCACAGTAATTGCCTATCAATGTTTGTAAACAGGGTGGATGTTTTAGCCTGTGTGGTCGGATGTGACATTGTGTGACCCACTGTATGGTGGGTATATGCTGTCCGAAGGTGTCTCATTGTTCTCTCATTTCAGATGACACACTGGACGCCCCTGTCACCTCCAGACAGTGTCAGCTTGGCCCTCAGCACCAGAAGTCCCGCTCCCTGAGACCTTTGTCCATGTCGCAGCTAAAGCAGTGGCAGCATTTTTCTGGAGACAATTTAAATCTTCCAGACCCATTTCTGGAAAGAATAAGGGAAAATGCATCATTCTTTTTCCAGAATGTAACCAACCAAGCTCCTGCCGTGCAATGAAGGACTACTTCGTAGCATTCCTTTGCTCCCCGTAAAATTTAATAAAATTTTGAAAGTTAGTAAAATTATTTGAATTATAATATATTATTTGAATTATGACAGTGAACTTTGTTTCAAATATGCCAATTAAATACAGTAAAAGCTGAGCTGTTTCTTTGTGTGTATCCTACAGTGTTGACAGTGAGACCTTAGTGATGTGCTGTCTGCATCCGTCCATGGTGAGTCCGGATTGGTGCACTTCCCCAGTTGCACACTCATTAGCACCTTTGCTGATGGGATCGTTTAGGGGTGTTTTGCTGATTAATTTTTGTGGTTTTTTGTATATCCTGGATATGAACTGCCTGATGATAAGTTGGCAAAGATTCCCTCCAACAGGCTGTCTCTTCACTCTGAAGATGGTGTCCTATGCTGGGCATACAGGCTTCGACGCTTTTGTTGCTTTTAAAAATGGAAAGCAGGCGAGGAATGGGAGTGGGCCGTACAGCTGGGAAACGCGCATGCGATAGAGCTGAGCGTGTGTCAGAGAGCTGGGAAACGCACACACGTGCAGAAGAGCCGAGCGCATGCCATAGAGCTGGGAAACACGTGGGAGCCGAGCGCGCATACCATAGAGCTGGGAAACCTGCGTGCCAGGGAGCGGCAGCTTCCGTTTTTTGGTGCTCATAGCGTTTCCTGGGAAGGAAGCTCCCGCCCATGCCCCGTCATGAGGGGTCTGCGTTCTCCTAGCAGTTTACAAGCTTCAGGTCTTGATCTTGAATAGAGTTTGTGCATGGAAACCCAGTTTCCCCAGCACCATGCTAAAACGCCTTGTCTTTTCTCTGCAGTGTGGTTTTGATAGCTTTTCCAAAACTTGGATGGCTGTAACTACAGGTTTATTTCTGGGTCTGAACTTCAGTCTGGTCTTCCGCGCTTGTATAGTATGCTTTGAGAGCATATATTATGGTGAGGACAGCTTTAGCTATTTGGGGCCCTTTGTGCTTCTAGATATATTGAGATTCTTTCTCCTGGTTCTGTGAAGCATGCATTGGGATTTTTAATGAGATTCCATTTAATCTGCAGATTGCTTTAGATAATATAAGCATTTTTACAATATTAATTCTACCAACACATGGGCTGTCTTTCCATCTTCTAGTATGCTCTTCAATTTATTTTTTCAATGCGTTGAAGTTTTTATTCTAGAAATTAATCCTGGGATTTTTTTTCCTTTTTTTTTTTGGATTTTTACAGCTCTTGAAAATGGGATGCCCACCCTACCTTGATTTCTTTCTTGATGAGTTCATTATTGGTCTAAAAAATGCTGCTGTTTTCTGTGATTTTTGGGGTGGGGGTGGGGCAGTGTCTTATGTCCATGCTGGTCTCAAACCTGCTATGTAGCTGAGGATAATTTTGAACATCTGATCTCCCTTCATCTTCCAAGTACTGGAATTACAGAAGTGAGCTACCAAACCCAGTCAGTTTATATTGTGCTAGGGATCGAACCCAGGGCTCGGCGGCACATGCTAGGAAAACAGGCTACTGTTAATTCCATGATGGAGAATAAGACCAATACCACAGTTTGAAGCCAAATTTGAAGCAAGCTTTAATTAAATACTGGCCAGGTGGATCAACTCTGGCCAGGGCTATACCCAGGTTCCAGGGAAAAGGCCCAGAATCACAGTTTGCAATGGTTTAAGAAGGAAAACCTATAAATCGTGGTGTTTCCTGCTATGGGACATTTGTTTTACCCTGTAAACATTTGTTTCTTGTACTCCTTTAATAAAATGCTGATTGGTCAGTAGCCAGGCAGGAAATATAGGCAGGGAGACCAGGTAGGAAGTAGAGGCAGGGCAACGAGAACAGGAGAATTCTGGGAAGAGGATTCTACAGTCTACAGTCATGACCCAGCCACAGAGGAATCAAGATGTAACTGTCTCGCCAAAAAAAAGGTACCAAGCTGCATGGCTAACTCGGACAAGAAATATGAGCTAATGTAAGTTATAAGAATTAGTAAATAAGAAGCCTGAGTTAATGGGCCAATCAGTTTATAACTAATGTAGACCCCTGTACGGCTGTAGGACTGGGTGGGACAGAAACCCCGACAATAGAAGAAAGATGGATGCCCCAACAGTACAGAAAAACTTTGGGTGACTATCTAGGCAGCAAGATGTCTTGTCAATTCTAGAGTTTTGGAAGTTGCTGACAATGTGCTTCCTGTTTACTTAGGTAATATCATATCCTTCTGGAGTCTTTGATGGAGTTGAAGAATTTTTAGTTATAGTTTTCCTTTGTTATGATAAAAGATAAAGTAGATATAAATATAACTGTAGTTCTTGTTTGATACCTGTTTTGTTGTATGTAATTTTACTATGTTAAAGTTAAAGCCTTCCTTTTTATTTAAACAGAAAAGGGGAGATGATGTGGGACTCCCTTCTGTGTTCTGTGATTTCTGTTAATGAATAAAGAAACTGCTTTGGATCTATAGCAAGACAGAACTTAGGTAGGCAAGGAAAGCTAGGCTGTATGCTGGGAGGAAGAAGGCAATATTGGAGAGAAGCCATGGAGCCTCTGGAGACAGATGTACTGAAACTTTGCTGATAGGCCACAACCTTGTGGTGATGCACAGATTAATGGAGATGGGTTAAATTAATATGTAAGAGTTAGCTGATAAGAAGCTAGTGCCAATGGGCCAAGCAGCGATTTAATTAATACGGTTTCTGTGTGATTATTCCAAGTCTAAGCTAGCCAGGCAGCCAGGAGCAAGAGAGGGAGAGTATGCTTGACAGCTGCTTTTACAGTATGAGACCGCACCCATGTGGGCTGGTATCTTAAAGGCTATTGGCTGAAGGAGTGGCATGTGCTCCCACAGCGGTTTCCCATCAGGTTCAATCAGGGGCAAGCATAAATCCTGACGTCATTCCAGCCTCTGAACCTCCTGCCCAGCTGTGGTCAAGCATGTCCACTACAGATGAGTCAAACAAACTTGTTCAGGGGAATAAAAACATGTGCCTTGTTATCTCCCATAAACAATGGCCTCCAGAAGTTCAGGAACTATCTGTCCTTATGTGAGGGGCTTGCAGATCAGAGGCATTTTTGTTTCATGGATCTTAGGCACAGTAATTAAAACTTAAAATGTAACTTTGGCTCTCATACTACCAACTGAGTTACAGTCCCCAATCTCTGCATGCTGATTTTTGTGTCTGTTACTCTGTTAAAACTGTTTATCTGATACAAGAGTTTTCTTTTTAAAATAACTTGTTAGGAGCTAATGTAACAGTTTCTAATTGGTTTTAATAATAAAAGCCCAGAGTCAGATATTAGGGGGTGAAGATCAGAGAAGCAGAGCAACCAGCCACTAGTTTTTACCTTTACGACATCCTCAGATCAAATGGGGATCCTGTCTCTACAAGTCCTCAGGCTGTCTCTTCCTGCGTTATATTCCCCTCTCTGCCCAGCCTGTCTCCTCCCTAATGCTGGGATTAAAGGCTTGTGACTCCCAAGTACTGGGATTAAAGATGTGAGCCACCACCACCTGGCTCTGTTTCTCTTTTAGACTGGATCAATCTTCTATAGCCGAGGATGGCTTTGAATTCACAGAGATCTGTCTTCTTTTGCCTCCCAAGTACTGGAATTAAAGGTGTGTGCCACCACTGCTTGACCCCTATAGCTAACTAGTGCTGAGCTCTATACTCTGATCCTCAAGCAAGCTTTTTTTTGTTATAGCAAAAACAAAATGTCACCACAGGTAAGAAGATGGTTTAATAGATGTGGTGGTTAGAAAGAAGATGGCCCCCAAAGGGAGTGGCACTATTAGGAGCTATGGCCTTGGTCTTGTTGGAGGAAGTGTGTCACTGGGATGGGCTTTAAAGTCTCCTTTACTCAAGCTGCTGCCAGTCATACCACTTCCTGTTGCCGGCAAGATTTAGTACTCTCAGCTACTTCTCCAGCACCATGTGTGCCTGCACACCACCATGTCCCACCATGATCATAGAGGACCAAACCTCTGAAACTCTCAGCCACCATCCCAATTAAATGTTTTCTTTTATAAGAACTTCCATGGCCATTGTGTCTCTTCATAATAATCAATCCCAATACAGGAGATAATGTTTACTAGTATTTTTAATTACAAATTGCAAATTACAACTATTAAATGCTTTGCCTTCATTAGCAACCATGTGAGATAGGCCTAGTGTTAGATGAACGGGGTTCCTCTTTGTGCAAGGACAGGTACAGGCTGTTTGTGAAGCCTAAATGTATAGGGAGATTGAGTACCGAGTATGGGTAAAAAAAACAACCGCATAAAATTTCATCTTAATCTTTATTTGAAAAAACACCCTATTGAAAGTTGAGTGACCTTTCAATGCTTTGGGTATTGCCGTCAGATGTGACCGAGAAGACAAGATTGGCATTCTGGTGAAAGGTAAGGACAAGAAGACAAAGTGAGATTGTAGAAGAAGCTGACCGGAAAGTTAAGGACAGAGTGTTTGAGCAGAACTAGACAGCTCCTGTTCTCTAGAAGTGTGCACACTAGAAGCATGGGAGGCAGCCTTCCTACATCTCTGTCCCAGTCTGAACTCCTGCCCTAAAGATACAGTCTTGTGTGTCCAAGAAGGGGCTGAGTTTCACAGGAGAACCCATGTACATAGGACAAAGCCTGTGTGATGTAGGAGTCCAGAGGAAGAGGAACACCGAGATGCTAAACTCCCCGAATCAAGGAAGATTGTGATGGTTTGAGTAGGATTGGCCCCTAGAGACTCATGTGTTTGAGTGCTTGGCCCACAGGGAGTGGCACTGTTGGGAGGTGCAGCCTTGTGGGAATAGGTGTGGCCTTGTTGGAGGAAGTGTGTCTCTGTGGAGGTGGGCTTGGAGGTCTCATATGCTCAAGCTTCACCCAGTGTAGGCAGTTGCTTGTGCTGCCTGCAGATCAAGATGTAGAACTCTCAGCTCTTTCTCTAGCACCATGTCTGCCTGCACGCTACCATGCTTTTCCTTGTGACAATAATGGACTAAACCTCTGAACTGTAAGCCAGCTTTAATTAAATGCTTTCCTTTATAAGAGTTGCTGTGGTCATGGTGTCTCTTTATAGCAATAAAAACCCTAATGAAGACAAAGACTTTGGACCTTGGTAGGCCAGAGATCTGTGGGGTTCAGACTCACTTCTCCCAGATGTTGAGAGGCTCCTGCTAACATCTGGGTTGCATCTATACAACATACTCTTTCTCTCTTTTCCCAGAAATCGACTCTGCTGTGAAGCATTTAACACATTTCCCTCTTAACTGCAGACTTGCTTTGCTCTCCTCCCACGAGGCTGAGTTCCTTGAAGACGAGGATTTCCTTTTATGCTCGTTCAGTTCTCGACCATCTGTGACCTGAGGCACACGCAGGTGCTCAGAACTTGACTGACTGATGTCCTTCTCTTCATTAATGGATTGTTGGATTCTTTGCTCATTGATTTTATTTTAAAATACTAGGTCAATCAATATCTGAACTTTGTTCCACACTTAAAAAGACCAAAAGAGGAACTGTAAGGTGCTTCAGAGGTCAGGGCCCTTGCTGCACAGGCCTAAGACCCACAGATAGGTGGAAAGAAAGCACTGACTCCCATACATGCCCAAGCTCAATCACTCACCGCTAAGGGAAGCACTGACCCCCATACATGCCCACACTCAATCACTCGCCGCTAAGGGATTGCCTTGAGTATTAGAAGAGACTTGGAACTTTTCGAGTGGGGCTAAATACATTTTGCATTATGATGTGGCTAAGACCCTGCCAGGTACCTGGGGTGAAATGTGGTAGTTTGTATGAAGAGCATTCCCCACAGGCTCGGGAACTTGAGCACTCGGTGCCCAGTTGGTGGCACCATTTGGGGAGTATGACTTTCTCAGGGATTCCCATGAAAGCACACAAGGAACTACAGTTCTGTGTCTTTGTCCAGGAGTGGACTTGGCAAGGCTGGTCAAGGGCTGGAGCTGGTGCCTTGAAGGAGACCTCCTTCAGTTTGTAGTTTCTGGGGACCCGACTGCCATGCCTCCCTGCCATTTTATGGACTCTCCCTCTGGAACCATAATCCAAAATAAAGTCGTCCTTAAAAATCACCACCACCAACGAGAACACCAAAGAATGCAGATTCTTTTTGTCTCCATGACTTCTATCAATCTGTCATAAATAGGTAGCGATAGTCTGGTGGCCTCCATAGGCTCATAGATTTGCATGCTGAGCCCCCAGGCGGTGAGCTGTTAGGGCAGGGTTAGGAGTTGTGGCCTTGTTGCAGGAGTGTGTCAGTAGGGCTGGGCCGTGAGGTTTCAAAAGCCCATGCTAGGCCCATGTCTTCCTGTTCCCACCTATGGATCAGGATATATCTCTCAGCTCCTCTCTCGCATCGTGCCTGCCTGGGTGCTGCCATGCTCCCTGTCATGATGATAATGGACTGACCTCTCAAACTGTGAGCCAGCCCCCAGTTAAATGCTTTTCATAGTAAGAGTTGCCTTGGTCATGGTGACTCTTCACATCGACGGAATACTTAAACTATGGAAGAGAGCCACAGGAAATTAGTTCTAGCCATTAAAAAACAGAACAAAACACTGTATTACACAAGGACTATAGGACTAAGGGCTAGCATGAGGACTAAGACAAAAGGAATAGCAATTATAATATAGAATTCATTTCTAGTTGCATACATATACCTTTTATACAGTTTTACACTTGTACCCTTGTTTTTAAGTGACAATGTAAATATATTTAATCACGTTCTCATTAATTAATACTGAATCTCTGAGTTTGAAACATAAATGCCTTCGATCCTACATAATCCAAGTTCTGGACAGGCCATCTTCTACTCCATTTAGCAGGGTGTGTATAATAAAGGTGCAAGTAAAGTCCAGCTGTGTTTCCCTCGGATGTCTGTTAACAACCACAATCCCACTGTTTGGGCAAATTGCAATCCCAGGACTTGCAGGAAGCACACACAACCAGCAGATGGTGCTGGTTCTCTGATTTGATCACAGATGACTATTGTGTCCTACAGGGTTTGAAATGAGTTTAAGTTTTCGTGTTCGGGGAAGGATTCAACATGATTGCTGTAAAGGGATATGATTTTCTCCTTCCTTGTGTAATAGAGATTTGTTTTTGGCTAGGACTAGTTTCTTGTGGCTCTCTTCCATAGTTAGTTTTTTCTTTCCCCTGAGTGTTTCAAATTTCTGTCCCTAAGATTCCCTGTTTGTTTTTTAAATTTTTTTTATTTTTATTTTTTCTTTATTGATATTTATTGAGCTCTACATTTTTCTCTGCTCCCCTCCCTGCCTCTCCTCTCCCCCGTTCAACCCTTCCCCAATGTCCCTATGCTCCCAATTTACTTAGGAGATCTTGTCTTTTTATACTTTCCCATATATATTAGGTCTATATAAGTCTCTCTTAGTGTCTTCATTGTTGTCTAAGGTCTCTGTGATTATGGTTTGTAGGCTGGCTTTCTTTGTTTTATGTTTAAAAGCCACCTATAAGTGAGGACATGTGACAATTGTCTTTCTGTGTCTGGGTTACCTCACTCAAAATAATGTTTTCTAGTTCCATCCATTTTCCTGCAAA
>JAQHUG010000622.1:160079-179714 GCA_028555095.1 Dicrostonyx torquatus
CTAGAGCTAATGGGCTAAACAGTGATTTAATAATACAGTTTCTGTGTGATTATTTCGGGACTGAGCAGCCCTCCTTGCAACAAATGCCTGTAATCCTAACACAAGGGAGGTGGAGGCAGGAGGATTGCCATGAGTTTGAAGCCAACCTCTACTGTGATATGAGATCCCATTTTATATAAAAATGGGTTGAGAGACGGCTCAGCAGCTCAGAACATTTGCTCTTACAGAGGCCCAGGGTTCCATTCACAACACCCACATGGAGGCTCATAACCATGCCTAACCTCCAGGTCCAGGAGATCTGATGCCCTCTTCGGACCCCAGACATCAGGCACATGTGTGATGCAAAGCACGCAGGAACAAAACTCATAAAATTGAATAAACTCCAAAAATACATTAAAAAGCAAATACTGAAAGCCACCCCATGCAATGAAGTCATTAACATTAACTGCACAGTCACCTTAATCTGTGACATTCTGAGCTTGTAAAGGACTTAAGTATAAATTTATTTAGAGAGTTGTTTGCAAGAATTGTGGGCTTAAGGAAACCAGAGTCCTTATATTAATTAGAGTGAGTCAGTGTGTCCTTGTGATAGCAGATCTGGACATTCTCGCCAACTTTCCTGTAGATTGTGTGGAAGTCACTTAAAGTGCATGCTTTCTTGTAATAATAATAATATATGTAATATTAATATATTATATATTATATAATAATATATAATATTAATATTATAATAAACAGTAACAACATTTATGGATCCCTTGCTATGTGCCAGACATTGCTGAATCTATATGCCTTATTTGGTCATAAAATTCCCAAAATGTAGTTACTATTTTCTTTTTTGACTTGTGTTGATTCTTTGTGGATTTCATATCATGCATTCTGATCCTGGTCCTGTCCCCTCAAAGCTGCCCTCTGCCCTTGCAACCTCCCTCCCAAAACAAAGCCAAATTTAAAAGAAAAAACAAAAGCCAACAAAACAACAAAAACAAACAACAAAGAATCTTGTGGCCGCTCTAGTGTGGCCCATGTTTCCCCTTAGCCTGTTCATTGTTACTTGTGAGTGTGTTCTGGCTCAAGGCCTCTGGTTTCTGCTCCATCACTGGTAATGGGCTCTCACTGGGGCTGCTCTTGGATATCCTGCTGTCCTGCTGTTCTGGATCTGTAGGCTTGTCCCCTTCACAGGCTCCAACAGTTCACAGATTTGGTGGCTGTTGTCGTGGGCCAACATATAACCCTGGCTCTAGGCCTGGGTGGTGGCTGGGTTGGTCAGCCTGGCAGGCTTCCTTCATTGTCTGCCTGGGTGAGCTTTCCAGCACTGCCTGAACTAACTCACCCAATGCAGCTGCAGCAGGGTGGGGGCAATTCTCCTGCGCTAGGGCTCTCAGATCCAGGTCCCACTCGTACCACCAGGACCAGGTCTACTGTTTTGCACAGGCAAGGTGCAGAATCCTCTCTCTGGATTGCTGTACGGGGGATATAATAGCTGGTGTAGGGCAGGGCTATTTCCCTCTTTCTGTGACCCTGGAGCCAGTCTATCGCTGGCCACTACATTACTGATCGGGGTAGGGGCTGGGGTGGTTGTGGGGGGTGGTGTTGAGGGTGTTGTTAGCTCTCCTGCTCTTATGCTGCCCTCAGGCCTGGCTTACCTGCAACCCAATAACAGGGTCACTTCTAGTGTGCTACCCAGAGGGCACTGCAGCCAATGAAGGTCAGGGCTAGCTCTCCTATTCTTGTGACCCCAGAGCTAGCTCTCACCAGCCGTAGCAATAATCTTTCCCTCACACATACTACCACATGGCAGATGGAGGGGAGGGGTCAGCTCTCCTGATCTTGAGCCCTCAGGGTGGGATCAACTGTATCCCTGTCCAGTCCACATGGTCAGCTCTAGAGTGAGGTGCGTGCCTATGGTGAGGGGTGGGGCCATCTTTCTGGAGTGCAGGGGTGAAGCTCTTCCCTGAGGAGCCAACTGCAATATCTAGAGGGGGCAGGACCAGCCATCGCATAGTCAGTGAAGGGACCGTCCAGCTCAGCACAGCATGGTTCCAATGATCCTCTGTGTTAACAACAGTGTTAACAGACCCAGACATGATCTCGGCAGCAGCTCAGGCCCAGACATCACCATAATCCCCGTGGCAACATGGGCCCCTCAGATTAGCATGGCCAAGGCAGCAGCATGGCACCTGGGTATCAATATAGTCTCAGGGGCTGACCAGATCCTGGGCATCCGAAGAGCCCTCGGTGGCAACTGGAGCCACTGACACCACCCTGACCCCAGCCTCTGCTGGGCCATGGACATGGCCCTAGGCAACAGTACATTCCCAGACATCTCCATGGCTCCAGGCGGCAGCATGGGTCTCTCAGAGCAGTATGACCCCAATGGCAGCTTGGCTTTCAGACACCAGCTTCAGCCCAGGAGCGGCACAGTTCTTGGACACTGGCATGGTCTGAGGTGGCCAAAGAGACCCTAGTCATCCACGTGGTCTTTGATGACAACAGGAACCCCGGACATAATAAACTCAGTTCCTGGCTGCAGTAGGGCTATAGACCAGACATGGCCCTCTGCAGCAGCCCTGGCTCAGATAACACCATGGCCCCGAGTAACAGTACAGGCCACACAGATGGGGATGTCTCTGGTGGCATCATGGCCCTCAGATGCCCTGGTAGCCATAGTGGTGGCCCAGACCAGTGATGACAGGAGCCATAGACATCAACTCCGGCCCCTTGGCTGCTCTGCCCTGGATCAACACCTGGCTCTTGGTTCAGACTTCTCTCTGGACTTGGGTGACCAGCTCGCCTTCCATGTCACCCCAATTCTCCCCACCCTCGCCTCTCCAGATTCTCATTTCTCCCCAGCCCACAGACTGTTCAGCTTGTCTCTCTCCCACCTACCCACCCCATACTCTCTCGTCACAATGGTGCCCAACCACCCAGCACCAGAGCTCTTGGTTAGATAACAGGACTTGATTAAGTCCTGTCTGCCTTATCCAGAAGGGATGGCACAGAATTGTTGCCTTTTCTCTCTCCTGTGCCCAGGCCTAGAGACCTCGGGCAGTACTTGGTACTATGGTCTTGAAGGGTTGAAGACTAGATAGTCACAGTTATAATCCCCTGAATCTTAGTTAAGGACTCATTAGGTACAAGACTTAGATCCTCCAGGAAAGGTCAGCTATTGGTATCTCTATAATTTTCCAATTACCTATGGTCTGGACATCTGAGATGTATTTCTTTTTTTTAAACTTTATTTTAATATTTATTATGTATACAATATTCTGTCTGTGTGTATGCCTTCAGGCCAGAAGAGGGCCCCAGACCTCATTACAGATGGTTGTGAGCCACCATGTGGTTGCTGGGAATTGAACTCAGGACCTTGGGAAGAGCAGGTAATGCTCTTAACCGCTGAGCCATCTCTCCAGCCTGAGATGTATTTCTTATTTGATAATTGTTCTTATTGAATATGGTTTTTATTTTGTTGGGATTAGAACGTTTTTATTTTAGACTAGAAGGAGGACATGGGATTTCGGTCCGATTGTATTAGGTGGCTTGGCCTCACAGGTGTGGTCTTCTCTGAGGGTACCTGACACGAATACCCGAATAAAAGGCTAGGCGAGGTGAAGGATGCTCTCTTGGATGCAAGAAAACTGGCAGCGAGTCATGGGAGCAGGCATGGCTGATTAGTTGGTTCTCGTTCCCTATTGGAACAGAACTGAGTGGTGGGTTTGCAGCTGCAGCAGCTTCCTGTCCTGTTCGTGTAGTCCTCTGATTCCTGACTTGTCTGTTCATAAACCACATATGACCCCATTTGGCTTCCTTCATTGGTGTGGGAAGCTCTTCTGTATATGTGTTGCTTTTATTGCTTAATGAAGAAGCTGGTTTTTGGGCAATGGCTTAACAGAATATAGCCACTCTGCCAGCTGGAACCTTGCCAGTAGGCAATGAGCCTCATGGTAAAATATAAAATAATGGAAATGGATTAATTCTAGATGTAAGAGCTAACTAGAAATACACTTAAGCTATTGGCCAAACAGTATTGCAAATAATACAGTTTCTGTGTGATTATTTTGGAAGTTTTTGCAGCTGGGAAATGAACAAGTGGCCTCCCCTAACACTTCATTAGCAGTTATCACTATGAAGGGCTCTGAGCTGCGGCTATATGCCAGAAACACATATATCAACATGTTTTTTAAATTGTTTTTTTATTGCATTAAACATTTTTCTCTGCTCCTCTCCCTTCCTCCCCTCTCCCATGACTGCCACACTCCCAATTTACTCAGGAGATCTTGTCTTTTTTTCCTTCCTATTTAGATCCATTATGTATTGTTCAGGGTATTCTTTGTTGTCTAGGTTCTCTGGGGTTGTGGTCTGTAGGTTGGTTTTTCTTTGCTTTCTGTCTAAAATCCTTATGAGTGAGTATATATGATATTTGTCTTTCTGGGTCTGGGTTACCTCTATATGTTTCTTTTTCTAGATCCATCCATTTGCCTACAAATTTCAAGATGTCATTTTTTTTTCTGCTGTGTAGTGCTCCATTGTGTAAATGTACCACATTTTCTTTGTTCATTCTTCGGTTGAGGAAGATCTAGGTTGTTTCCAGGTTCTGGCTATGACAAACAAAGCCGCTATGAACATAATTGAGCACATGTCCTTGTGACATGATTGAGCATCCTTTGGGTGTATACCCAAAAGTGATATTGCTGGATCTTGAGGTAGATTGTTTTGTAATTCTCTGAGAAATCACCATGCTGATATCCAAAGGGGTTGTACCAGCTCGCACTCCCACCAGCAATACAGGAGTGTTTCCTTTACCCCACACCCTCTCCAGCTTAAGCTGTTATCAGTGTTTTTGATCTTGGCCATTCTTATTGGTGTAAGATGGAATCTCAGAATTGTTTTGATTTACATTTCTCTGATGGTTAAGGATGTTGATCATTTCCTTAGGTGTCTTTCAGCCATTTGAGATTCATCTGTTGAGAGTTCTCTGTTTAGGTCTGTGCCCCATCTTTTTTAAAATTGGATTATTTGTTCTTTTGATGTCAAGTTTCTTGAGTTCTTTATTTATTTTATAGATCAGTCCTCTTTCCGATGTGGGGTTGGTGAAGATCTTTTCCCATTCTGTAGGCTGCCGTTTTGTCTTGTTGACCATGTTCTTTGCTTTACAGAAGCTTCTCAGTTTCAGGAGGTCCCGTTTATTCATTGTTTCTCTCAGTGTCTAGCTACTGGCATTATATTTAGAAAGTGGTCTCCCATGCAATTGTGTTCAAATGCACTTCCCACTTTCTCTTCTGTGAGGTTCAGTGTGGTTGGTTTTATGTTGAGGTCATTTGTACCTGAATTTTGTGCATGGGGATAGATACGGATCTATTTATATTCTTCTACATGCTGATTAATGAGAGTGAAATCTCAGAACAAAACAAAAAGTCAAGGAGTTTATGAAGAAAAATAGTGTTGGGTTGGTAGAGTGACTCAGTGGGTAAATGCATTTGCTGTTAGGTCTCATGATCTGAGTTTGGTCACTGGCACCTACACCATAAAAGGAGAAAACAGACTCTCACAAATTGTTCTCTGACTTTGACAGGCTGTGGCATACCCTTAAAGCCCTGGCAATAGTGGAATAAAAATGTGAAGAAAAAGTATAGGAATAGAAATTAAAAAGGCTCATTTCTAAGAGAAAAATGTTGCTAATGACAAGCATATGAATTACTTGTTTATTTTTTATCTGTGACTTTCATTAGTTAATCTGTTTATCCTGGGAATTATTTGAGATTAAATGCCGTTTATGGGAATGACCTGCAGGGGGCAGCAACGGGTCATAGTTGTCTCATCAGGCCTTGCAGGCTTGTCTTAGGGTGCACCTTTCTGTTGTAAGGAGGCCACCCATACTCCTGAAATAATCACAGAGAAACCATGTCATTTAAATCACTGCTTGGCCCGTTAGCTGTAGCTTCTCATTTGCTAATTCTTACACCTTAATTTAACCCATTCAGTGTAGTCGTCCCCCTCCCCCCCCTGTCTAGCTCTACCCTGCCCTCAACAGGCCAAGGCAGTTTATTTATTCACAGCATACAGAGGGGAATCCCACAGCAGTCTTTCTGCTTCTGTTCTGAACACTGTAAAACTGCAGCTCATTTCAACTATCTATATGCCCGACGGTGTTCTTTTCTCCAACATTTTATATCGCCAGAGTTTTACACTTCTGTGTGGGTAGTAAATTATTTAATTAAATGAAAAGTGAACAAACCTTTTAAAATTTTATATAAATAATGTGTTGAATCAGCAACTCCTTAGTTACAAACTTTTGATTTTCACATAAGACCAACATAGTTTTTAATAAACTTTTATAAAAACGGATAGTTTGCAAGCCTGGTGGTGGTGGCACATGCCTTTAATCTCAGCACTTAGGAGGCAGAGACAGATGGATCTCTGTGAGTTCGAGGTTAGCCTGGTCTACAGGCTGGGTTTCAGGACAGCCAGAGCTACACAAAGAAACCCTGTCTCGAGGAACCAAAAGCCAGCCAACAAAACAGCTGCAAGATTTGCTATTTTATTTATTTATTTTTTATTACTTTATAAATAATACCATTCAAAATTTCCACTCCCCCTCTCCCCCTCCAGTCCTAAGAGAGGGCAGGGTACCCTGCCCTCTGGGAAGTCCAAGGCCCTCCCGCTCCATCCAGGCTTAGGAAGGTGTGCATCCAATAGAATAGGATCCCAAATGCAGTAGAGACAAATTCCAGTGCCATTATCATTGGCTTCTAAGTCTGCCCCAATTGTCAGCCACATTCAGATGGTCCAGTTTGATCCCATGCTTGTTCAGTTCCAGTCCAGCTGGCTTTGGTGAGCTCCCATTAGATCAGGCATACTGTCTCAGTGAGTGGACCAACCCCTTGTAGTCCTGACTTCTTTGCTCATGTTCTCCCTCCTGCTTTTCTCCTGGACCTTGGGAGTTGAGTCCAGTGCTCCCATGTGGGTCTCTGTCTCTATCTCCATCTGTCGCCAGATGAAGGTTCTATGGTGATATTCAAGATAGTCATCAGTCTACTAAACAAGGCCAGTTCAGGCACCCTCTCCTCCACTGCCCAGGGTCCTAGCTGGGAACATCCCTGTGGACACCTGGGAACCCCTCTAGAGCCAAGCCTCTTGCCAACCCCAAAATGGCTCCCTTAATTATGATATCTTCTTCCCTGCTCCCATATCCATCCTTCCTTCATCTCAACCATCTACTCCCACAAGCTCTCCCAACCCTCCCCTTCTCACTTCTCTCTCCCCTTCTCTCCTTCCCCCACCCCACCCCACCCCACCCCCATGCTCCCAACAACCACTTTGGAAATCAGTGTGGCAGTTTCTCAGAAAATTGGGAGTCAACCTACCTCAGGATCCAGCAATATCACTCTTGGGAATATACCCAAGAGATGCCCAATCATACTACAAAAGCATTTGTTCAACTATGTTCATAGCAGCATTATTTGTAATAGCCAGAACCTGGAAACAACCTAGATGCCCCTCAATGGAAGAATGGATCAAGAAAGTGTGGCAATCTACACATTAGAGTACTACTCAGTGGTTAAAAAAAATCTTGAATTTTGCATACAAATGGATGGAAATAGAAAACACTATCCTAAGTAAGATAACCCAGACCCCAAATTATGAATATGGTATATACTCACTCATTAGTGAATTCTAGCCATAAACAAAGGACACTGAGCCTATATAGTTCATGATCCTAGAGAAGCTAAGTAATAAGGTGAATCCAAAGAAAAACATATATAGATCCTCCTATTTGATTTTTAAAATTGACTATTTTATGTGCATTGGTGTTAAGGTGTCAGATCCCTTGGAACTGGAGTTACAGACAGTTGTGAGCTACCATGTGGTTCTGGGAGTTGAACCTCAGTTCTCTGCAAAAGCAGCATTTGCTCTTAACCCCCAAACCGTTTTACATTCTTCACAATAATGCACACATTCTTGCACACACTAACTGTTCTCTGTTTCTTTGAATTGTTGCCATCTTCAAGGCATGGAATGGTATCTCACAGTGGTTTTGATTTCCCTAACAGGGACACAGAGCATCTTTCTGTTGTTGTTTTTCTTGTTTAGAGAACTCTCCGCCTGTCTTCTTTGCCCATTTTTAAAATTGAATTATTTTAGCCATTTGATTGATAACTTTATTGTCTTTATCAGGCAATGCCAGCCTAGGAAATTGCTCTCAACAGATTGCTCCTGAGCTCTGAGCTTTCCTCTAGGCAAGAGCTTTTTGATTCCTCACTTGGGCTCCTTAGAGACTATAATCCCTCATACACAGCTTCTGCATGCAGCTCCTCCATCGTGTCATTGGTACTGTGGAGAACTGAATGCCCCCATCCACATGTCTCTTTGAGAGCCTCACAGACACAGTTTTGGTGAGACCTATTTCCCAGTAGCAGGTGAAGACATGAAGTTGACCTTCAGTGCTTTCCGTACGCCACTGCCTCTAGCCATCTTGGCTTTACAAACCTTGTCCATTTCAAACCTATTGGGAAGCTCACATGCTGGCGGCAACCTTATTTGCTAGCCACTGTTTGGTGGTCTGTGCATATGCGCTGACGGTCAGAGTCCTCTCTCTGGGCATAAGCAGTCTGGCAGATGATGGTGTCTGTCAGTCAGGTGTGCTGTTGGCTTGTAGTGGGGTGTGCTGTACTTGGTTTTACCCTGGATCACCAAGCATTTTCAAGCATAGCATCAATACTGTCTTCCTATGCCTTTCACCTGGTATCTCTTTATGTTGGCCTTATTCTCGACTTTAGCCTTTGGCTGTGGATTGGAGACCCATGTCTGCAGCATGACATGGACCTCTTAATTGTGTATTTTTGTTGAGTCTTAGTTCCCTGTACATTTAGTCTGGTGAAATTGCCTTTCTACATTCAGATTTAAAATTTTTCATGCAGTCTAATTTGTCAGTTTATTTCCTTTGGTAAATAGGCCTGCTAACTGGACACACCCATGATACACCACACAAAACTCAACACTGCTTTGCTTAAAGTGCTGATGAGCTCCTTCTGTGTTCTGGGATTTGTTGTATGAGTTAGCGTTGTTGTAACCGATAATTGGGGTATCCTGTGTAACACAGAAAATATCCATAGAAACCTAGAAACACAAGCACGTCCAGAGACAAGATGTTGCTAAACAATTTGAAATTCAAATTCAGTTATGGGTGAGGGTCCTTTGCCAGGGTCAGAGCTACACTGACCTCTCCTAAAGGTGACAGGGTGTCCTGAGAGCAGATTGGTTCAACCCCTGTCTATCTCCTCTCAGAGAGGCTGTCTGTGTCTCCCGTGAATCAAATCCATAAGAACAGACTCTTGGCTGGGCGGTGGTGGCGCACGCCTTTAATCCCAGCACTCGGGAGGCAGAGGCAGGCGGATCTCTGTGAGTTCGAGACCAGCCTGGTCTACAAGAGCTAGTTCCAGGACAGGCTCCAAAGCCACAGAGAAACCCTGTCTCGGAAAAAAAAAAAAAAAAAAAAGAACAGACTCCGGTTCCCTCCTTTCTGCCACATGGCCACAGTGTGCTCCTTCTATGCTGACTTGGGCTGCTGGGTTGTGAGCTTGAGTGTCAGAATCATGCCACGGCCCACAGCCATGGACAATAAAGATCTCTTTATCTGAGCCTCAAGACAGCAGAGGTCATCCTGTGATGCCTGCGTTGAGACCCGAAGGACACCTCGGCTGGGGAAGCATCTGTGAATAGGGGTAAATCGCATCTAAACTGCAGCTCACGAAAGCTGGCCTGTTTGCTCTTCCATCCAGGCTCTGTGAAGGATGAGCCATAGCGGTGGTGACTGACAGCCCTCCATTGCTCCTGTCTATACTTCTTGGCTGTATGCATTCATTAATGACCCTGACCTTCCTACTTATGACATCGGTGCGGTATTTTCTCTCTTGGCTATTTGTTCCACTCAGCGCACGTGTACTCATCTCTGCCTGTGACCTGTAGTCTTCACATCCTCACGCGGGCTCCTGGGCTCAGAACCCGTGGCAATGTCCCTGTGTGCCTTTGTCCTGGTGTTCTGTCTAACGCCGATTTGCTTCTCAGGCCAGCTTGAAGGCCCTGAGGGAGTCCAGGTAAGCTTCTGTCTCCCCTGCGTACTGCACATACCCTACCATGTTCCATAACCGGAGAATCCCACAGCAATTGCTTCAGGTGTTTTGCTATTAAAAAATAAAATCTAACAAACACATGGGAACCTAACCTGGTCCCATCTTCAGAAAATATTACCATCCTGAATTTGGTACTCATCACCCCCATTCATGCTTACAATTATTTATTCATTTATGTGTGTGTGTGCGTGTGCGTGTGTGTGCGCATGCTTACATGTGTGCCATGGCATGTGTCTGGAGGTCAGAGGACTGTCGATGGAGATTTTTCTCTGTCCCACTGTCGCACCGAACTGGTTTCTCTCCGCTCACTGGGTCCCTGCAGCTGTTTATGAAAGAACTGCCCTGAGGCTTATTATCAGGTACAGTCGTTTGGCCGATGGCCCAGGCTTCTTACTGGCCAGCTCTAACTATAAATTAACCCAGTTCTATTAGTTCATATTTTATCGTGAGGCTTATGGCTTGTTACTTCACAGCTTGCTTCCATGGCAGCTGCTGGCTTCTGCCCAACTCCACCTTCTCTTTCTCCCTATCTTTATTTCGATTTCCTGCTCAGGTATATTCTGCCTGGCCATTGGCTGAAACAGCTTTGTTCATCAACCAATAAGAGAAGCACATAGTGGCAGCACATGGAAGGACATCCTGCATCAGCTGTGGGAGTAGGTTCTCTCCTTCCACCCCTACCACTACCTTTCTGTTCCCCGGAGTGCTCTGCATCTCTCTCCCAACCCCATGTCCTCCTGTTTTCTAATTTTGTGTTGTCAATAACCCCCATGTCCAACTCCTGCTGCCCATTTACACACGGTTTGTAGTCTTCCACTGGGGCAGGAGCAGCCTACTCGCGACTACATCCCCAAAGAAAAGGGAGACGCCCTCCCTAAGCCATCAATTGCTTCTGGGGTGGGGCCTCTAGGTCTCTCTCTGATCCATGCTGGAATTTTGTATTCAGTTTTTTAATTTAAAATTTTTATTTAGTGTTTATTGGTATTTTGTCTGCTTGTCTGTCTTTGTACCGCTTACATGCCTCGTGTCCACAGAGGCCAGAAAAGGGTACAGAATCCTCTGTAATTAGAGTTACAGATGGCTGGGAGCCAGTATGTGGGTGCTGGGAATTGAACCCAGATCCTCTGGGAGAGCAGCCAGTGTTCTTAACTACTGCGATATCTCTCCAGCATGTTCCCCCACCACAATGTTGCAAGTTTGACTGCCTTGATCATGTGCATGTCTTGTTGCATGCAGCAGCCATGTCATGCGTGCAAACCATCATTTCACAGTGCTCCTCCCATCTTTGGGCTCTGACACTCTTTCTCTACCTCCGATTCTGCAAAGCTTCCTGAGCCTTGGCTGGTGGGATGATAATGTAGATGACACTTCCACAGCTGAGCACTCAGTTGTTTATACTCGGCTCTTTGCCCCATTATGAGCCTGCATTAACCACCACCCGCTGCTAAACAAAGCTTCGCTGACAAACACTGGAAGCAGCACGGATCTATGGGTACAAACACCAATGTTTAGAATGCAGTTTGACAGTTTAACCATTTAGCAAAGCAGCTAATTCTCGGTTCCTCACTAGGGCCTAGGATTTCCCCAGTCATGGACTTTTAACAGGATTTACAGTACCGGACATGAAATCCCTCCCGTGGAGCAGGCCTCTTGTCCAATCAGAAAAGGGATTGGTTGCTCCATACCTGCCATGCCACTACTGCACCAGTGGGTATATCTTTCCAGCATGTTAGCGCTGCAGTATGTGGGATGATATGGAGAAATTTTAAATTCAGTTTTTCCTGAAGGTTCTCAGTTTTTATATTACTATTTTGGTTTCAAAATCATTCTCTACCTGATTGCCTTCTTTCGAGTGACTTTGATTTTTCTCTTGATAATAAGTCCCAGGGTCTGTTTTTCTAGACTTTTTGTTTTTAATTTTCAATCACTGTTTAGGTTTGTTGGTTAATTATTTTCTGGTACATTGATTTATATTATTTTTATTTTTTCATCTTCTGTGTTTCTTCAGGTTTCTTGTAATACTGTTCTCTTAAAAAATTTGAAGTCAGACGTCCTAGTCACACATTTCAGTACTACTTCTATTTTCTAAACATTTGTTTTGCGCGTGCACACATATGTGCAAATGCACATGTATGTACACAGGCGTTCATGCCATGGTGATAGTGTGGAAGTCAGAGGACAGCTTGTGGAGTCACTTCTGTCCTTCCGTTGTGTGGGGTCCAGGCACTGAACTTGGATCTTCAGACTTACTGGCAAGCACTTTTACCTGCTCAGCTGTCTTTCTGACTCCAGCTTCCCTTCATTTTAAGAAAAACATTTAAAGACTTCCCAAATGGAGCAAGGACGCCACACTCCAGGGCACCTCCTGGTCTTCTCCTCCATCATGTCTGGGTTACAGCCTTCTCTAGCTAACACACTATCAAAATGTGAGTTTTGACACATATGTTTAACCATGAAATACTAGAATCAAAATACGGAATATATTCATCACCCCATGAAGTCATCCTGTGGCTTGGGTTTCCTGCCAGCTGTCTGATCCTAATTCCCATCCTCAGGTGACAACTGATTTGTTCATATTTTGTAGAAATTTCTAGAAGTGCAAGTGTACACTATTTGCTCCTTTCCCTCAGAGTACGCATCTCCAGACTGATATGTGTCACTGCACCCAGCTGCAGTTCATCCCTTTCCACTATGTAGTAGTGTTTTATGGACTGGATGTGTGCACAATTGATCTGACCACTCACCTGTTAGTGGGAATTGGAAATGTTGCCCATTTGGGGCTTGTACAAAGACAGCTGCTGTGAAAATCTGTGGGTTAGTCCTCGTGTGAACATAAATTTTTATTTCCCATTAGTAAGTACTAGGGCATAGGATAATTTGTTCCTACAGTAAATATGTGCTCAAACATATTTGACTTTGTTCTCAGTAGGATAGTTGCTTTAACTACCTAATATACTATTACAAATAGAAGCCCCAGTATCTTGTTTTGTAATTTCTACTCTCCCCTCAATCTCTTCCTCCTCTTATTATTCTTCTTGTTTTTTGTTTGTTTATTTGAGACAGGGTCTTGCATAGTCCAGACTTGACTGGAACTTACTATGTAGTCAGTGATGACAACCTTTACCTCCCAAGTGCCAGGAGGGATTCCAGAAGCACCACCATGGCTTATTTTTGTAACTTCGGTTTCCTGTTTATAGTCTGATTCTACTAGAAGTGGTCCTGATGTAAGGTGTGTAATAGCTAACATTATTTTAAAGAAAGTCAGCAAGCTGAATCAATACTTGACTCCTGTACATCTCTTAACAGTATATGTGGTGGTTTGAGCAGGATTCATATTATTTAAACCCACAGGCTCATATATTTAAATATTGGCCACCAGGGCATGGCACTATTTGAAAGGATTAGGAGGCATGGCCTTGTTGGAGGAAGTGTGTCATTGGGGGTGGTGCAGTGGCTTCTCTTCCTGTTGCCTACAGATCCAGGCGTAGAACTTTGAGCTCCTTCCCCGGCACTGTATCTGCTGTGTGCCGTAATGCTCACCACCATTCTGAACTGTAAGCTAGCCCCAATTAAATGCTTCCCTTTATAAGAGCTGCCATGGTCATGCCTCTTCACAGTCACAAAACACTAAGGCAGTATAAACAGGTTGATGATGAAAGTCTACTATTAGAATTTATCAGGTGACTCAGTGTAGGTTTGGTAATCCTGTTAATTAAAATAAACCCTAAGGAGTCTCCACTTTCTGTGACGGGTTATTGGAACATCAACAAGGACTGAACCATCACCAGAGGAAGCATTAATTAAGGTTATTTTGAAGTTTTTTCTTTGTAGAAGAGCAGAAAACAAATGCTACTTTAATAACCCTAACCATCTATCTGGGACAACAACTTTATGTAGTGTGTGTTTTTCCTCAAAACTAATTATGTGACCTTAAGAAAACAAGGTTGTTATTTGAGTTTTAACCATGTTATGAGATGTGAAGTCAGAATGAGAAATGAAATAGCCTTTCAAGCCATCAGTGTAACAAACACACGACACAGCGAGTGCAGTCCTTTCATGACTCTGAGCAAGAACAAACATCTCCCCGCTTCCCAAACCAATGATTTCATCTGGGAAGGGCCCAGTGAAAAGGCAACCACTGGAAGAGGGAGCAGGCACCAACCACTCTTCTGGACCTTCTCATCCCCCAAAGAATATGCGCTCTTGTTGTTCATCACGCTAGAAAACAATTCTGGAATATATTTGTAAATGAACCCCATTAGAACTGTTTTAAGGACAGGACAAGAACTTTTGCTCAGGACAGTGAAGTGGCTCAATAGTCAAGTGTGCCTGCTACCTAGCCTGATGGCTTGACTTTGATCCTTGGGACCCTCATGGTGAACAGAGAGAACCAACTCCTGCAAGTTGTCCTCTGACTGCTCCATGTATGTTGTGGCACACATATGCCACACACAAACACATACACACACACATACATACACTGCAAAGAATTCTTGTTCAATAAGTGTGGATTGCACTTGGAGTTTTGAAAGACTGAGCGTGTGATGAGAAAACAAGCTTAGTATGCATGCTTGTGTAAAATAAAGACTTGCATCTGTCAACCACACACAAAGCCACTATTTTAAGTACTGTAAACTCTTTAAACTATAAAAATTTAAAATTATAAAGATTTTTAAATTTGAAATTATGCCACATAATGCCTGAGGAGGCCAGAGGAGGGCATCAGGTACCCGGGAGCTGGAGTCACAGGAGGAGGCCAGAGGAGGGCATCAGGTACCCCGGAGCTGGAGTCACAGGCAGCTGTGAACTGCTGCAGAGTGGGTCCTCAGGGATAACAGTACACTTTCAATAGCTGAGCCCTCTCTTAAGTCCCAACATTTTAAAATTATAAATTCTCTTAAGTTTTGCCCCTTTTGAAATATGACTTCATTCATTCAATGGATGTTCATTGGCACCGTGTCCCACGTGTAGGCACTTGAAGATACAATGAGGAACAAAGAGGGACGACGTCTCTGATCTCATAGAGCTTCTGTTCTAGTGGGAGAGATAGACAACATCACAGGACTATACAGAGATCACTGCAGGGCTAGTAGATGCTGTAAAGGAAGCTGCCACAAGATGGTGAGGAAAGTGGGCAGTACGGGACACGACTCCCTAATATGGGCCCAGCCCTGGGCCAGGGCTCTTGAATGATGTGAATGCCACATGGTAGCCCAGAGCAGACTTCCCACCTGTCAAAGCTGCTTTCCCCCCGAGGTTCCTCACTTTCTTAGTGGCAATCAGAAAGTCTTTTCTTTGTATATATTTAGGACTGCCACAGATCTTCTCAGAGGAAAGGAACATATGTACCTAAAATTGAAGTAATTAATGGAGTTTCTACTTTCATTCTGAATCTCTACCATCTTACCAATTTTTTATTTGTATTACTGAAAACTTTTTTTAAAGGACTTCCCCAATACTGACTCCTACAGGCCTCAGGCCTATGAAACTTGATCGTATTGACTTAACCATTGCCTGTCTGTATGACTTTGTGAAAATTATTCAAACTTCTCATGCCTCAGTTTCCTCTCTTGTAAAAGGGAGGTATGACCTCAGTCATGAGGTGTAGACGCTAACTCGATTCCTGAAATAACCAGCCTAGCTTAAAGATAAACAATTATACTTGTATTTATTATAAGAGGAAAACTCGCGAAACCAGAACGAGAAGTCCAAGCTCAGCTGTGCAGTGAGGGAACCAGAGAGAGAGAGAGAGAGAGAGAGAGAGAGAAAGAGAGAGAGAGAGAAAGAGAGAGAGAGAGCACCTGGGCCATGTGCCCATTTTTTCTCCGGGTCCCAGAAAGCCACACCCTAACTTGGTTCCACCTCTTAAAGATAATTGGTTTACAAAGCTTCCCCATCAATGAGGTTGTGTGAGAATTAAATGGAACAACAGGTTTCAAGTGTTATACACAGTATTGGAAGCATAGTCTTTATTATTGCAAATGTTTCATAGTTATACACAGTATCGGAAGCATAGTCTTTATTATTGCAAATGTTTCATAGTTATACACAGTATCGGAAGCATAGTCTTTATTATTGCAAACAGTATAAAATGTTTATGGTTTTGTTTGGGAAGCAAAATTGATAGACATGAATCCAAAGGACAGCAAGATACAGAGTAGTTTAACATCTGGAAATGTGAACTCTACTTAGACAAGCCCAGGTAAGTACTATACAGCTCAGCAGCTTACCGTGTGATGTCAGCCAGGTACTCACTGTGTGGCTGGCATATTGTAGTGTGCCTTTCGGGAGTGGTGGCCATGGATGGGTTGTGCAGAAGGTAGATGTATGGCTAAGGTGAGCACCTGGGGTGGTGCTCGCTATGACAGTCTTCTCGTGGTATGGAGCAGTAGGCCTATTTGATGGGCAGGTGCAAGAGGAGACTGTTCTTTTGTTTTCTGGCCACCCAGACGTGAATAATAACACAAAATTATATTAATTACAGCACTGTTTGGCTAACAGATCAGGCATATTCCTAGATAGCTCTTATATCTTAAATTAACTCATTTCTATTAATCTGTGTATCGC
Source organism: Dicrostonyx torquatus (assembly GCA_028555095.1). Lineage (NCBI taxonomy): Eukaryota > Metazoa > Chordata > Mammalia > Rodentia > Cricetidae > Dicrostonyx > Dicrostonyx torquatus. Next base: position 176,777 of record JAQHUG010000622.1, read on the forward strand.
CACAAGGCTGTTGCTTACTGGTAAGGTCTGGCATTTTTCTCCTTTGGCAGTTACATGATATCTCTCTGACTTTGTCTTCTTTCCTCTTCTATGTCTGCTTGGATTTCCTGCCTTGCTATATTCTGCCCTGCCATAGGCCAAAGTAGCTTCTTTATTAACCAATGGTAATAAAACATATTTCAGCATGCAGAGGAGAATCCCACATCAGGTGGGGTTTGTCAAAGGAGTTTGCAGAGCCTTAGAGAACAGCTGATATTACAAGTCCTGAGAGCAGCACGCCCTTCCTGTCCCTTGCTATGGGCAATAGGAGATCTACCCAAGGGCCAAGGTGGCTGTACTGGGAGACAGCAGGTGTAAGGGAGGGATTTGCAATAAGGAAGCTGTGTGACTGACATCCTCTGTGCTTGACTCCAAACTAGCAGACTGGATAATTTATAATTTAAATTGGAGAGTTATGGAGGTGTTAGCTTGCTCCTTCTCCTACCCGGAAATCTAAAGGGTAAAACTTAGATTAGTATGAAAGAGGCCTTCCTGGAACCTGAAAACCTGGACTCCACGGGAAGAGTTAGGTGACAAGGAGAAAAAGAGTAGAACAAACACAATAGAAGATAGGGTCTTAGCAATGGTTTGGTGAGAGACCCAGGAAATCTGAGAGTACTCAACATGGAACTGCGGGAATTGGGGGAAGGCTTTAAACAAGCAATGAGAGAATCTCCAACACTTGGCTCGAGAGGCTGCAGGATATGGGGGCATCTGGGATCAGGGTGAGTGCTGCAGAAATAGGGAAACTGAACAAGGTAACCTTGCATCTGTCCCTGAGACACAGCGGAGACCCAAACCACTGCAAGGGGAAGTCATCCCTGATGCAATGGCTTGTATGAGTCACTAAAGATGCTTGGCCATCACAAGGAGAGATCCCTATGGATACCAGGGGCTGGAGGACTATAGATGAGAGACAGAGAGATCCTGGAGAGGGAACTAGATTTGACGGACGTAATGTGTTATTCAAAGGCAAATGTGAGAAGATTTGTGTTGAACTGGAGTTCCCAAGGGAAAACTTAACAGAAAGCCAAACTGTGTGCTAAGGGGCTCCTGGGAGGGCCATTCAATCTGAGCCATTCCATTTCCACGTCCTGGAGCTCCTCTGTGGAGCCTCCCTGCATTTCTACACCCCTAATGAGCTTCGTGGGACTGGAACAAGCTGTTCAGCCCTACCAAGGACCAAGTCCCAAAGGGTATGAGCCCCTCAGGTTTTAGAGCCTCCCTCTCAGGAGCCCCTTAGCATACAATTTGGCTTTCTGTCAAGTTCTGTCCTGGGTGCAGGCGGCCAGGTATATCAGCACTAAGTCTTGGAAGGGAGCGATGCTTGGATGCTTGTGTCCCCATCTCTTGATCCAGTAAATCTGATCTGCTAGACTACCGCTGATCTTCTCCTATCTAATGTGGAGATGCTTTTTTTGATCTGATGGGCTGGGGAACCCTTGTCACCAGCCACATGCTCTTTGATCCAAGCTACTGGGCAGGCGGGACCATAGTTGACTTCCTGAAGTTTTAGTCTCATGTCCAGTGAGGCTCTATGCTAACAGTTAAGGTCATAGAGCTTAAAGAGTTGTCACTACCCCAGAGCAGTTCACAGCCCGCTGATTAGACATGAGCTGTCTTCTGATCTGTCATTACATCCCCCAACCAGTGTTTCTTAAGTCAATCTCCCTCCTATGTGAAAAAGTCCTGCTTATGACAATACCTCCCTCCGCCTCTCTCTGAGATAGCCCTCCTAATCCCCTCACGCCACCCTTTCCAGCCTTTCTTCCAGGACTTCTTTTCATCTCTGCCCAGCTCCTAAGAGCAGGGACCAGCCTTTGGAGGGGAGGGGAGTAGCAGTGCAGGCCTGCCTCACCTTCTGTGACTGGGATGTAGGTTTGGAGAAGGTGGCTAGGATACTCACAAATACATCTGGGGACAGGGACACAATGATGGCAAAGCACTTCCTCCATTTCCCATAGTTCTCTATGCATTGGGGGGTCTGGGTGAGTATAGAGGACCCTTGGGGGATCACCCAGGCCTTCTCATTATTATCTGACCCACTGGCCAGGGGTTCCCCAGGATTGTCATCTCCATGGGTTCATTTGGGGGAATGAATTCCTCATGGTAAGACTGGGCACTTGGGGAGCAAGTCTGCCCTCTGGTTATGTTCTGGGTCAGCAGGGAGTCTGCTGTGAAAGTTTCAGACTTCTCTCTCCTCCTTTCACCCCGCCCCTCCATCCATTGGGAGGCACCAGTATCAGTCATGGAATGGGAGAGCACAGCTTTGTTAGTCTGCATTGAGATGGAGTCTCATTGCATAGCCCTGGATAGCCTGGGACTCTTACTGTGTAGACCAGGCTGGCCTTGAAATCACTTGCTTCTGCCCCCAGAGTTCTGGGATTAAAGATGTGTACCACCATGCCTGTTTTTGTCTCTTGTAGCCAAGGCTAGCCTCAAACTCATTGTGTAGCTGAAGATGACCAAGAATACCTTAATCTCTTACCTCCACCTCCACCTCCCAAGTGATGGCATTGCAGGCAGGTATGACAGTACTCACTTGAATGCTCTTTTTGATCGGAAGGAATATGTGTGGATGTACAAGGGTGCTCAGCACAGGTTCCAGCCTGACCTTTTCTCAAAGACTGCAGTGAATCAGTAAGTCTGTGTGAAGAAGAGGGAGATCAGTTGTGTGAACGGCAGACGTCAGGGGAAGCTTCAGGGAATGTGTGACACAAATTAGGCCTTGACTGGGCAGATTTGAACAGTTGAACCAGATGGCTCAGGGTTCAAGGTGTCAGAGAGAAGGCTCCTTGAAGGGAGAAAATCCAAAGGTTGTTGTATATTAAGCGAGGAGAGGTGCGTGTTGTGTTCCCGGCACCCAACTCCCAGCCCCAAGCTGCTGGCCTGCTCAGCC
>JAQHUG010000622.1:233251-244907 GCA_028555095.1 Dicrostonyx torquatus
GGCCTTAGCTTAGGCTTGTCCCACTAGTTCTTATAACTTATTTATTTGAACCTATGTTCTGTCATCTGGTTAACTAATCTCCCCATACTGTTCATGCAGCCTCTCCCGCGTCTGGCTGGTGCCTCTGCCTTCTTCTTTCCAGAGTCCTCCCTGTCTCTGGAAGTACCACCTAACCTCGTCCTGGCTCTTGGCCATTCAACTTTTTATTACGCCAATCGCAATAATACACCTCCACACAGTGAAATACCTCAGAACACATGTGGATGGGAGAACAGAGGGGTGGGCATTCTTTGGTGCTCCCCACACAGGTTTCTGTGAATGACTGTATGTTAGTGAGCTTGCATTCCCATGTCAATGGGATGTAGATGCTCGAGACTCCAGATGTGGGGCAGAACACCAGGGTCACACATGTAACCGGTTTATCAGATTATATCTAGTCTGATCAATGCTGTTTTGGTTCTATTAGACATTAGTGTAGAGGACTACAATTCATTTTCCAAGGTCATAAAAGAATCAGCCTCATTCTGGCCAAGCTTAGAACCTGAGCCCCTGAGAGGCCTCAGTAAGTGAAGGCATTGGCTTCAGGAGCCTGATGTCCTGAGTTCGAGCCCTGGAGCCCACATACAGGTAGACTGAAAGAACAGATCCACAAAATTGTCTTCTGTCCTGCACACATTCACTGTTCCACAACACACAAGCCATCCCCTCATATTAACAAAACTTTAACAAGAGAGTGGGAGAAGAGCAAAATGTTGACCAATATGTCAGAATCTGCGGTGTTAAAAGCATGGCTAATTCAAATTTTGGCATTCCCTTTCCATCTATCTAGCAATCAATTGGCTATATTTTAAAAGACCTATTCTTTTCAAGCAGACTTGAAAAATCTTGAGCGGTGCTCATGGAGATGTCGTCTGCTGTTGGTGAGGTAACCCTTGGCCTGTGGCTTGGCCTCTGCCCTCTTCATCACTACAGTTGCCTCTAGGAGAACCGAGGCCGTTTTCACTGGACGTGAGAGAGCACGAGGAAAGGCAGACACCCAGTAGCCAGTCGGGGACATTTTTTGCAAGATCCCTGCTGAACTGCTGGTCAGTCTGATGAGATCAGGCAAGGAGACACCCTGCTGCGGCTAGCACATTTGAATGCCCAGCACTCCCACAGGCTGATGAATTATTGTTGTTTGTTACACCACAGCACATAGCTGCTGTGATCAAGCGTCCAGTCGAACAAAGACTGTATTTCCATAGCCTTTTTATTCTAAAAGATTTACCAAGGAATTCTACGGTAGATGTGCAATAATTTTCATAGGATTGATTCTAAGTTGGTTATTGTATGTGTATGGGTACATTTGTCATGGCACACACGTGTAGGTCAGAGGACAGCTTTTGGGAGTCAGTTCTCCCTTTCTTCCGTGTGGGGCCTGGGAATTGAACTCAGGTTGGCAGGGTTGAGTCATTTCCCAGGCATTATTGGGGTTCTTGCACTGGTGTATTCTATTTCAACATTTTTTTTTTGCATTCATAGTCCATGTTTTCTGGATGTCTTTGCAGCCTTGCTCATAAGACTCGTTTTGATTTTAGATTTGGTGCCTAAATTGCCATGCGGGTTCTGTTGGGTTTTTCCTCACCAAGAACCACTTTATCTAAGTGGGAAGAAGAAACTAGCATCTCAACCTGCACAGCTTTGGGGTTGTCCTGATTGGGACACGAGGGAGTTAAGAAAAAACAGACACACAGACGGAAGAGCTGTGGTGGGGTGGGCCGTGCATTAAGTGGAGACACACCAGTGTCACAGAGACTCAGTGTAGTTAGCATGTCCTTTGGATGAAGGAGGCAGATTTATTATTGTGTACAGTGGAATGAGCAAAGGGGCTGAGCTAATGGACGTAGGAGATCTCTGAAGGGATCTCATGCAGGAGGGAGCTGGGAGGTCATAATTTCTACATATACTGATTTTAGCTAAAGTTAAAAGCATTATAATTTTATACTTTTTTTTTTTGAGACAGGGTTCTACCATGTAGCCTTGGCTAGTCCGAAGCTTGTTATGTAGACCAGACTGCCCTTGAACTCACAGGGATCCGCCTGCCTCTGTAACATTTGTATTTGGACTAGAGGAAGACTTTGGCATTTCTCAGAGCCTCACCCAGGGAAAGCCTTGACATTCCCATGAGGCTGAGGCATTGGGGTCCTCAGCATGGTCACACTCATATCAATAGTACACACTCACTCAGGACTTCATCCATTCCCACAAAATGGTGGGAGGGAATTCCAGCTTAGGTATCTTGCTTCTCTGCCTGAATTCTGTGTCTGGACAATTGTCTGGTCCTGGCCAGTGTCCTTCCTATGGGAAGAGTTGTAGCGATAAAATAATTAACCAAGCCAGCTCAATAAGAAAAGGTATTTTTAATAAATGAAAAGAGGGAAGACTCACAGAAGCAGGGAAGTCCGAAGTCCTATCTGATCACAGGATGCCGCATGGAGCGAGTCAGAGAGTGAGCACCTGTGTTTTCATTACCTGGGGTCTCAATGGCCACACCCCAATGTGAGGTGATTGGCTGTTACCCCATCAAAGAATGTGTGAAATTGGACCACACCAGCAAAACTGGATTCTAAATTTCAGGTCTGCAAAGGAAGCTACAGAGGAAATCTTTACTGAGTGATATACATAAAAGAGTGTACATTCTGTGGCTCCCATCCAGGTAAAAGTCCTGTCGCTCTCCTGGCCTTTCCCTGGCTGGAAAGCCCCATCTCAGATGCGTGGAAGATGGGTTTATCTGGCTCAAAGAACATTCTGATGCCCAGAGAACCTGCGTCGCTAGAATACGGATGCACTCACTAGTGACTGGATGCTTCAGACCGTAAATTAATCAGAAGCTTAGCTTGTAACTAGGAGATCAAAATATTTAGACTGTTTTGTGTAACGTGATGTACCCTTTCCAAAACCTTCTCCTGGTTCTCAGTGATAGACTCTTTTGTTCTTGGGGTTATGTTGTCTCGTCTTTGGTTTATGATACATTTCTCCTTAGTACGGCCAGAACAGGGACATTGCATTATTCAGTATTAATTTGCTCATATTTCTCAGGAGCATGGGAGAAAGACGTTGGTGTACTGCTTGTCTCTAGTTGTTTAAATAAGTCATTTATAGAAGATTTTACAAGAAACATCACAATCTAACCACTGGGATTGGAAGACCTTAGTCACCAAGAATTTATGTGACAGTTAGTTTTGATGATTTTGTGACATGGATTTTTTTCTTTAATCTACTATTTTCTTGTTCCACTTCACTATTAGATGTCCCCAAAGAGGTGTTTGAGGAGAATAGGCTTACTAAAGTACCAGTCGAACATTAAAGTAGTCATTTTACTAAATACACGTGAAGTGTTAAACCAAGTATTTCTTGAAATTTTCAAAAGCCTAGAGAGAGGGCTGGAGGCATAAGTCAGTCGTAGAGAGCTTGCCTGGCTCTGGGTTCTCCCCTCCACCCCAAGTTTTGGTGACGAAACAAGAAATGCTGGTGAATGGGGGCTATTGTTAGTGTGTCTGGCTTAGAATAAAACAGCCCAGGATGGGCAGCTGAGGAAGTCCTTCTGGAGAAGACAGTAGCTAGAGATTAGCATACACTACCTGTGGCACTTGCTCAAACCAGAGCAGTCCTGTGATCCTGAGTACACCATTACGTCACACTCTAAAGGCTCCTCTGTGACAGTCATGTTTGCATTTCACAGCTTGGCCGTCTAGACTTCACTTCGTTGGAGGACCAAAAGTGGTGGCACCTCCAAGTCGAGACATCAGATGCTCTTTCTTTGGATTTTGGACGGGACTATGGGCTGTGAAGACAAAGCTGGTATGTAGAGAGGAGAGTGCTGGAAGGAGGCCGCTTGTTTGTTTTCTGGATGCCCGGCAGCTCAGACCCGAAATAATCACACAGAAAGTATGTTATTTAAAACACTGCTTGGCCCATTAGCTCTAGCTTCTTATCGGCTAACTCTTATATCCTAATTTAACCCACTTCTAGTAGTCTGTGTATCACCACAAGGCTGTGGCTTACCAGATAAAGTTCTGGTGTCTGTCTCTGGTGGGGCTACGTGGCTTCTCCCTGATTCTGCCTCCTTTCTCCCAGCATTCAGTTTAGTTTCCCCTGCCTAGCTCTGTTCTACCCTATCAGGCCAAGCCAGTTTCTTTATTAACCAATGGTATTCGCAGCATACAGAGGGGAATCCCACATCAAGAGCGGGTAACAACATATATGACTTCATAGAGGAAGGGAGACAGTGCCTGTGATCGGTCCTTCCTCCTTCCTTCCTTAGATCCGACTCCTCAAAGAAGTTCCTTAGGGCTTCAAGGCACTTGAGTTCTTATAGTATTGACTGTCTTTTAAATCTTTTTTTTTTCTTTTTTAATGAAGGTGGCTTAAGGCAGTTTCCAAGGTTTGCCATGGAGAGCCTCTGTGAGGAGGAGGAGCTTATGTGGTAGCACGCACGCAATGGGCCCAGTAGGGCAGTTGTGGGATGGCTTCTTGATCTCCCATAATAATTTTGTAGCTGAGTGTGCCTCTTGCTTGTCACCCAGAAAGGACTCAGAAGTAACCAGAGAGTCTGACATTCTAATGGAGTTGTGGCACAGTGATGACGCAGCATGGTACAGAAACAGTGGAGCTCGGTTTCCAAGCAACAAATAGCACCCTCAAGGGCCCCTCTCTATTTTCTTGTTAGGTTTTTCTTTATATATGACTTTGTTTCTGTGGAGGGCATGCAGGGCTGTCTTGGCACAGCAGACATGAGCAGAGCCATGCTTGATTTCCCACGCTTAGTAGCCTTTTCCCCAGGAGAGGTTTCTGTATGATCCTGACCATCTGGGCCCACAGGGCACTTGGTCTTTGAGGAGAATGGATGCTTTGGTGCTAAGTATGAGTTCAGAGATTTTGACTTTATTATGGGCAAACATTGCTTCTCATTTGTGTGCCCCAGAGTCTAGCACAGTGTCCAGGGCTTAATAGGCTTTCTGTCAAACTTTTCTGAGTGGATTACTAAGCAGATTTTACTTACTGGCAATTTAAAAAACACCCACACAAAAAACTGGAACATAAAACTTTTCAGCAAGACACATGTTGAATCATATAAGTCAAGCATGAAAACGAATGGGTGCCTGATAAACCCTCAGGGCAACAGCTGTGATGATCATGCCTACACTATGCAATATCCTAACCCAAGGTGGGGTTCCCCAAGTGCAGGGAGAAAAGGTAGGATATTGGATCTCCATGTCATTTGCAAAGACACGCATCTCCAGATTGTGATTTAATTTTGCAGAAAAAACAGCAAGCCCTTGCCACCAGGCCGTACATCACTCCTGCTGACTTCCCCAGTGGAGATGACTTCATGATTTCTCAGAGGCATCTCCTTATCTCCCTTGTCAGAGGAGTATTTGTGTTTTCATATGAAATTTGAGGGCCAGAAACATCTGCTTCCCATCCAACTGTGGTGTTTCAACTTGGGTAGAGATGGCAATCTCTTGCCTGAGCACAAGCCATATTTGTGGTGCCCTGGATGCTTAGAAAAATAATGCAGATCAAAGACAAAGAAGTGGAGAGGAGAGAAGAGAGATGGGATGAAGAAGGGAAAGTGGAAGGGATGAAGAGAGGGTGGGTACTTGGACACCAACCTCTCCCTACTCCAGAGAATGGCATATGAGCCGGTATGCCCCTTCTGTCTTGTCTTTGTAGATCTTGCTTCTCCTACAACCTGCACCTCAGAATGCAGCCAGTAGACACAACAGAGTTCTTATCTCCCTGTATTGGAGCTCTTTCCACTAAGAAGTTGTTGGTGCTTTGTGGTCCTTGTTAGGGAAGGCATGGTGGCCATACACCATAATGTCTGGTTCCTGCAGCCATTTGAAACTCCAGGCTGGTCAAGCTGGCTTCTTGTTTGCCTCTGGACCCAAGAGACTGCTCTCATTTTGCACTGCCTGATCCTTGCCTGGACTCTGAGTCATGGACGTGAGACTGCATTGGGTTCTTTATGTGCAACTCAGTGTTTGGCTAAGGTTCCTCATCTCAGCCCTCTCAACTCAGGTAACTCTCAGCAGTGCATGTGCGCATGCTTAGAACATACGCACAGAGACATACTCCATTCCCAATGTGTGAACACAGAGACACACTCCCCTCACAAGTTCTGTTCCAAGCATGAAAGCACATGGCAGCGATTTCTCCATGCCCTGTCTCCCACCTGCTTAAAGCAGGGCTCACCGGGCCTCTTGCTGCTTCCACTCTTTGGAGCCCAGACCTCCAGGAAGGCTCCTGCTATTTCGCTTTGGGGTGATGGTGTCGGATAGAGTCACGCCCACTCTGAAGTCAAATGGCATAGGCACATGTCAGCTCTGTCAGTGCTGTGTAATCATGGGGAAAGGACCTGATATTTTTGTGACTCAGTTTCCTAACTTACAATGTGGATTTTAATAACGATGCCCACATTAGGAGATGACATATGCAAATCTCTTAGTAAACTGCCTTGCTCAGTAGAAGGCAAATGTTAACATTAGTTGTCCAGTTTGTCTTCTCAGCCATCCACACAGGGACTGACTTTTCTATGTCCCTCTCTTTTTAGAGGCTGAGGAGAAACTGGCAGGGGCACTACTGTCAGGCAGTAGGCATCTTTCATCTGTTTGTTGAGTTAAATTGCTGACTCCCATGTCCTGTAGATTATTAAGTCTGTGTGCGTACAGTTCTCTGGAACCAGAGGCTGAAGTTCAAACAACCATTTTCTAGCTGTGTGGCCTGGGGCAAATTAATCAGACTTTCTGTGTTTCAGTTTGTTCTCCGGTAAGACAGGAACAATGGACACACCTCGTTTGTAGGGAAGTTGTGGAGATTGGAAGCTGATCCAGTGTCATGGTGCCTTGAATGCGCAAAGCAGGTCTCAGTAAACGTTAGCTAGGTTCTCGTCTCATTACGAGAATTACTATATTTTCTATTTAAGACTCGTCTTAAATATCACCACAGCCTTTTCAGTCATTCTAGCTGGGAGTAATCTCATTCTTTATTGGGTTACTCAGAACGACTGATAAAGGCTGGGTGTGATCCAGGCAGCGCGTTAGACGCCACTGTGAGATGCTGAGGAAATCAGGCATGATCACACCTCCATGGAAGTTGCGGTTTGAGGAAGGAGCAAACTTGTACATTCTGAACACATAGATGGAGAGCAGGCTGGCAGAGCAGGTGTCCTGGGTTAGCTTTCAGAGGGATAGATACCACTACGTAGGCGTGCCGTTGGCTGGAACAAGATGGCATGCTCCACTTTCAGCAAAGATGAGCTTTCTCTGGCTGGCTCAGCCTATAGGGATCCTTCTCCTGATGCCAGCAGCTCCCTCTCTACTATTGAGCAAACTTCTTGGTCACAGGTCTTAGTCCTGGTCCTCTTAAAGGGTGAGGAGATTGCAGCCGAGAGCGGAGGACCTGAGGCTGGCAGGCTGGAGGGCGGAACAGGCTCTCGTGCAAGAGAGGAGACTGCTGGCACATCTCTTCCTCTGTGCTGCAATGCTTTGGATACGTGCGTCTTTGTCCTCTGGGTTTGGGGCTCCTTGTGTCGGGCCTTATTCCCTAAGTTCTGTACCCGGCACGGTTTCTCACATATTTGCTTGTACAAAGTGAGGGCCCCACACGTGGTTACTGAGACCCAGCTCCAGTGCACGGGACAGAAGCCCTTTGTATGCAGGCCTTTCCATGGAGACCTGTCTTGCCGAGGTCACTGTGAGAAGCTGGAATTAAGTAGTTTTAAATAACTGACCAGATCAGACAGGGCACTTATTCAGTTTTTCCAGTTTTTCTTATTGAAAACCCACTGTGTGCCAGGTGGGATCTAGAATGGGTATGGAAGATAACCAATTTCTAGTCGATCTCAGTCTACATGTTACTCACGTGGCAACGACAGCTGTAACTGCTCTGCAAAGTTGTGATGAGGACTTCAGCGCCAACAAGCGCCCGCCACGCCAACCCTGTTCGCTTAGCTTTACTGTCTCCCGTCAGTGCGCCCTTTGGAGTCAAATAATCCCCGTGTGGAGGGCAGAGTGCGACACAGAGCGTTAGTCCACACTTGTTGCCCTTAAGTGGACTTCAAAACAAAAGCAATCAACCCAACTTTATAACTTTTCATCCGCTAAAGATTTGATTAATTTTCATTTTAAAATAAACGTTGGATGATATTCATTGCAGGAGAAAGGTGACTGTATCTTATTGAAGTTTTCTGGGGAAGGGAGAATTAGCCTCTCCCAGGAGTGAACTCGCTGATTGGCTTGCTAGGCATTTTGTTCTTACTGGGTAACTCTTTGCTGGCCTCTTGCGAGCATCTGCTGTCCTTCTGATCGCCCTTCTTGCCCTCAAGAATGCTCCTCTTCTGAAGCAGCTGTGTGGTTTTCTCTCTATGCCGTTCTCCCTTCACTAAATATGTATTTAACCATAACAATTAGTGTGACATTAAAATGTTTATGTGAATGATTATTCCATCAATGTCCTGTCAGTTGCCTTCCCACATTATCAATATGGACTTCATATTCATTTTTCTTAATAAGTAGATGCACGACACCCACTTTTACTGCTATATGTGTGTGTGTACACACACACACACACACCACGAAGCATCTAGTCACTGATGGTGTGAGGTGGTTTCTGATTATTGCTCTTTCCAGCAGTGCTTTTCGTGACCACACTTCTTTTTATTTCCTTGTATAATAAGATGTGCATTTAGAAGTGGAATTTCTGGGATATGGACATTTTAAATATTGATGGTGGACCGTCAGTTTGTAACCATTGGCGCTAACGATCTCACCAGTCTTTTGAAAGAACCAATGTTAAGAAATGTTTACTTTTTCTCAGCCCCTCCCCAGCTCTCTGACCAGTTGCATTCTGCTTTCTTTACTGCAGGATGAACACAGACAGGACCTGGTTACGTGGAGGCCTGCAGCCGGCTGGCCTCATGGAATGGTGGATGATGCCAGCTAAGAGTTTCTTCAACGGGAATAAAGTGTGCTCAGCGGGAGTCTGAGGAGGAGGAGGGGGTCTTAAGGGGATGCAGCTGGAGGGGTCGTCCATCTGGATCCTGCAGGTCTCTGGGTACCGGGAGGTTATTCTTAGTCCTCTTTTCTTCAGTCTTTATTTTCTCTTAATCAGGGCTCGCTTGATTGTGCAATTGGCAGCCCCCTTACTTCTGGAAAGCAATGATTTTCCATATAGTAATTCTTTCCCTCTTGAGGCTCCCCACGGTGGGTGGGCGGCTCCTCTCGTGTTCACATTCTGCGCATTGCCTCCCACCAAGCTCCTCCCTTGAGTATTTTTGTGGCTGCTGGATACCTATCACGTGTGCTGGGTATTCAGCCCCCATCTCCTTGTTTGCTTACAAAGCTTCGCCACACCACTCTCTTTGCTATTTTTTTCTCAGTAACGTCTCACAAGACGACGTTTGCTACCCTTCTCCGGAATTCTGCTGGGTTAATTTAACTTGAGCCTGAAGAGGCAGCGGAGCTGAGGGCAGGTGGCTGTAGGCGCCAGTCGTCACAGTCAGTACCGAGACCAGCGCTGAGGCTCAGCTTCACTGGGAGGAGGGAGGGTGTGAACCCCCTCCCTAACTTTCCTTTCAGCCCATGCAGGAATCACGCATGTCTTTAGGGGCCAGTAGCTAATGTAAAAGGGAAAAGCCCATTGGAGTCAACTGTATTAAGGATTAGTAAGGACTGTGAACTTGAATGTACGACTTGGCTAAATTGTAAACCTTCCTGTAGTTTGGATGCTCAAAGCCCCCTAAAGGCCAGCAGTAAAGGCCTAGAGACTGACTGTGAGATGGACAGGCTCCCAAGAGAGTCCGTGTTTGTGCCAGTGGTAGGTGGGCCAGGTCTTCAGGAGGTGGGGCCTGATGGGAGGTCCTTTGATACTTAGTGCAGGCCACGGAAGGGATGGAGAGACACTGGCCTCTCAATTCTGGCTCTGATGCTAGCTGCCTTATCTCTGACTCCTGCTCCCATCAGGAAATGAAGCCTTGCTGGAGGCCCACGGAAAAGGAAACCACCCCCATGATGGACTATGAACCTTCCAGAACTGACTTTGTAGACTAATTACCTTAGTTATTTTATTATAGTGACAGAGAGCTAACCAATACAAGTTTTAAAAAGCAATGAGAAGAAAGCAAAGACATTCGTGTTATCTTCTTGGTTGTTGGTGGGAAATGGAGACCATTTGCGTGGTGTTCACCATGTGTGCCCTGAGTTCCAGCCGTAGCACTGTCTTGATTGTGGTAAGCCTGTGCACGAGGGGATATATTACAGGTAAGCCAGTGCTCAAATTGCTTTTGGAATAGGACGAGTTGCAGAATAGTATTATAGTCCCAGGCATGTATGAACCCCGGCCAACCCATAACCTCTCCTTCCTAGTGTTCAAGGTATTCAGGGTCATTGTGGTGGTTTGAAAGAAAATGGCCTTCAAAGGGAGTGGCACTATTGGGAGGTGTGGCTTTGTTGGAGGAGTGTGGTCTTGTTGGAAAAACTATGTCACTGTGGAGGCGGGCTTTGAGGTCTCATATATGCTCAAGATACCGTCTGGTGTCTTAGACCACTTCCTGTTGCTTGCAAGTCAAGAGGCAGGACTCTCAGTCTGTCTCCAGCACCATGTCTACCTGCATGCCACCATGTCGCGTCATGCTGATAATGGATTGAACCTCTGAAAATGTAAGTCACCCCAATTTAGTGATTTTCTTTGATAAGAGTTTCCAGGTCATGGTGTGTCTCCACAGCAATAGAAACCCTAACTAAGGCAGTGATTGAGACACACCCCCAATACCCTCATTTACATCCTGAACTAAAGGCTCCACTCTTCCTCTACTTCTAGCCCCCTCTTTTTTTCCGATTTGAAACACCGGAAGCTGCTGCCCGAGTCTGCATTGTAACAGAGGCACAGTGACATGGACAGACCCCAAGTTAATCTTCTTACTCAGGGCTAGGGGAAGAGCTGTGGCTCATGCCTTTGAGGAACGAAGCCTCACTACCTTGGAAATGTGGTCCCGGGATGATCACGGCTTTGGACAATCGTCCACACACCTATGCCTCTGGAGGAGTTGGGGGAGAGTTGGTCTAGTCTCCACCAGGATGAGCTAGGCTACTGTGGGAGCAACATGGCTTGTGTAGAAATGAAGCAGTGGTGACGAGTTGGTCCCTAGAGCACGGCTCTGCTCTCCAGAGCATTCCACAGCCTTGCCTCTGCAAGATGCACATAACTGCAGGAGGCATGGTGAGGATGGACAGAGATGAAGCCCGGGCATTGCTTAGGAAAGATGATTTTTATTGCTCTTGTGTAGGTTCTGCCCCCATTAACGAGACTTCAGCTGCTCACTTTGATGTGACCCTAAGGAAGCCTTCCAATGCTGGCAGGAAGAATACGGAGACATTTGCAGAACAAGAAGCAATAAGATGCTGCCGGTTTCCCCTCTTTGGAACTTGACACTCGCTCAGAAGCCCTGATTCCACCTTTTCTGTGCAGTTCCATTCCCTCAGATGGCTCCAGCCAGAAGCCTGGGCAAGCCGGTTGGGATTCTGGTAGACAGGATTTGGCTCTCAGACATGCTTCTGGTGAGGTGCGATTATGATTTCTCTCTCTCTCTCTCTCTCTCTCTCTCTCTCTCTCTCTC
>JAQHUG010000622.1:292873-310768 GCA_028555095.1 Dicrostonyx torquatus
GAGAAGGGATTGAAGGCAGAAGAGGGGGAATTTAGCAGGAACCTGAACTCCCAGGGAACAGCCGGATCCCCTCCATCTGTAGAGCTTTGTGGTTTTCAGAATTAGTGCTTTTAGATTTTCTGTTGTCGCATCTGCTTCTCTCAGGCAGACTGCAAAACTTCTACCATCTTATCCATGCTGCCATGTGCACCAGGGAGTGGTCTCCTGCCAGGAGCTGCTCCCACAGAGGCAGCAGAAAAGTGGAGCGTGTTGCTAGTTTTATGCATCAGCATGGCTGGTGTCCTGTGAATCAAGCTGTCTGGAGTCTCTTAGGGTCCCAGGCAGCTTCTTAATTCTGTGGTCTCCAGCCTCACCATGCTGCCCAGCAACCCAGTCTGAGTGAAAGCAGCTGGGACCCGGACAAGTGAGAACCAACGTCCTGGTAATGATGTTGGTATTCTCCAGAAAGTGGACCAGGAAGCAAAACTGGAGTTCTTCCACAAGTGGTTAGTGACCTCTGTGCTACAGGACACTTGTCTCTGTGAAGCTAAGAGAGTTAGACTAAAGCAATCTCTTCACAGCCAACACTTACCAAGCTTTCATTCTGGGCCAGGCCTGCACTAATGGGACATGGCATAAAATAAGGTTTGCCATGTGTCCTTGTGACGTGCCTTCAGGGTCTATTTACATCTGTAAAACTTAATGCCCCACCTACAGAAGTCCTTGGTCTTGTGCATTGTGAGACCACACCGAAAGGCAGGCTCTCCTCTTACTGGCTGGAGGCCCAGTGACGTGTCCAAGGACACATGGCTATTAAGTAGGAGGTCTGGACTGATTCCAGCCTTTGGAGTCCGGGCCTGCCTGTTCTGCTCTGCAGCTTGCAGTCATGGGTTCTAACCCTCCTCCTAGATCTGTCCACCCGTGAAATCACAGCTGTCATTTGCTACCCACCTTGTATCCTGTCATAGGCATTATGCCAAGAAACAGCATCAGGTGGGGCCACTGTGTTGGTAGTGTATGGAGGAGCAGGCTCAGGGAGGAAGGGGCGGGCTCAGGGAGGAAGGAGCGGGCTCAGGGAGGAAGGAGTGGGCTCAGGGAGGAAGGAGCGGGCTCAGGGAGGAAGGAGCAGGCTCAGGGAGGAAGGGGCGGGCTCAGGGAGGAAGGGGCGGGCTCAGAGAGTCACAGGGGGATCTCAGATCTACATGAGGCTCCTGTCAAACTGCCCTAGAACATGAAAATGGGCAGGTTCCATTCCCTCACAGAGGCAAGGTTATCTTTGGTAGGGTCCTTTCTGATCTCACATTGGAAGAAGAGGGCCAGTCCAGAGGAGTTCAGGCTTCTGGCTATGAAGAGACTTGGTCAAGCCTGTCCCTAGGTTAAAGGCCTTACACACAAGAATGATCATGGCTGTTCCAGACCCCTAGTCATTCCCTAAGCCCAGAGACCCCTCACAACAGCCAGCTGAAAGCAGGCAAGCCCCTGCTTCTGAGAACAGTAAAGTGAAGTAGCTGAGAAGGTGGAGCTCCCTTGCCTCTGAGCCTGAAGCCTAGGCTCCGCCACCTTCGGAACCCAAAGGTCTTTCTTCCTCCCAAAGTTTGGGTTTCTTGCTCTGTCCCCCGCTCAGACCTATGAGAATGTAGCCAACTCCAGTGCAGCTCCCTCTGTTTTGCCCCACACTGCCATACATAAGCAGCTGAAAGAGTGGGTACACCCCAATATACAAGAAGCACAGGCCTGAAGAAGGGAGAAAAGACTCAGTTCCCTGTGTACTGTCCCTCATTCTCGAGAGAGAGGTGGTCTGTATGGCGCACGTGACTCCTGCCTGGCTTGGGTTTTCAGACACTGTCTCATCTGCAGCACCCAGTGAAGCAGCTCGAGAACTTCTGTTGCCCAACGTGGAGCCGCGGACTTGGAGTGGTGCGCTAACTTAGCCGCAGATGCACAGGTAAGGCCATCGGATGATGCTGGGTCTCATGAGTGGGGCACAGAGCAAGGGCCCTTCTGTGATGCCACATTGTCTCTTCCCACTTCCCCAATTCTGGGTCTTTCTAGTTTTATCCATCTTAAAGTCAGGCTGTCTGTGTTGGAAATGAGGGAGTCCCCCTCCACCCTCAGTGCCATGTGTGTGTGTGTGTGTGTGTGTGTGTGGTGGCCGTGGATGGGTCCTGTTTACTGAAAGTTGAACCTGGGCTTTCATCTCTCCCAAGCAGCTGTGGTGAGCCTGAACCCTTTTTAGGCACAGGAAATGTGTGGGATACAGGGAACCTCTGAAGGAACCTTTTAAGGTAGCCAGCAGCTGGGAAGCAGCTATGGTGGAGTAAACAGACCTGCTTGGAGACTGACTCTGCTGGGCGCTTGGGAGGTGGTTTTGATGGCTGTGAAGTCAGTCTCAGTGTGACAGATGCCAAGGGAGGTCACAGCCGCTACAGAGACAGCAATGAGGCCTGTATCTGTGAGTCACCAGGGAAGGGCCTTGGTCATACCCTGAAACTCCGGCAGGAGCCAAGCTGTTCCCACAGCCAGCTTCCCACAAATGCAAGACGGATTTTCACACCCAGGAGGCTGCAGATCAGGATTGCAGCCTGGAACTAAGGCAGCGTTCAATTAATCTTAACCTGCTAGGCTGAGGAAAGAGTCCCCTACCCCACCATGAAAATCAAACTCTGTCATCCTGCAGCCTCCGAGTCACAGGAGAACTGATTTGAGAGCTTTATAAAAATGTAAACAACCAAGCCCAAACCAGTGGGGTGTCCTTATCATTCTGTCCGTGAAGACCCAGGAAGCCCAAATCGTGCTGGTTTACTTGGACCATGAAAGATAACTTGAGTGAATTTTCTTCCACTTTAAGAGACATATTTTGAGGAAGAATTTCCAGCAGGAGAGAGAGGTGAGGACACAGTTTCTTGAGGTTGGCTGTGGCCACAGCATGTAGGGGCTTCTCTCCTCTCCTCAGTGAGAGCCAGGAATCTCTCACCTCAGGTAAGACCTGCCGAGTGGGAAATGTTGGGGTGTGTTTACCATCCCATAGCTTCTGAGATGAAGACTCAAGCCAGCTGAGGGCAGGACTGACTAGCCACACGACCCAGAAGTAGAGGCCCCGGTTCAGAAGGGACTTAGGAAGCCGCTGATGTCTCTCACAGAGAACGCATTGGGATGGGAGGATCAGTTCCAGGGATTTGGGGTCACACTATTCAGGTTCAGGCCACAGGCGGGCCCAGAGCATGGAGTTTTGAGACTAAAGTTCAGACTTGGGAGCACTAGCTGGGTACTGCCAGGGCTTGAGGTGGACACAAACCCGATTTCACCTGTCTTGGAGCAACTGCTCAACCAGCCCAGTTCGCAACCTATCAGAGTGATGGGCATTTCTGCTGGAGCTGGTGTGAGGGTCAGATGAAATCAGACTGGATTATTGGTCTGGGGCTGCTGCAGACAGGTTCCTGAGCCTCTCAGCCAATCAGAATCATCCATGCCTTTCACACATCTCTGTGGAGCTACCAAAGCCCTTTGTAGGTGCTGTGGTCTGCTTGTCCCACTCCTTCAGTCTCTTGCAGGAGAGGGCTGTCTTTTTCTTGGTTGCTTCTACTCCGCCCGCCCCCCCCACATGTCTTAAGCCCCTGCTTTTTTGCTTTCTTTAGCAAGGGATACATCAGCACCCGAGGTGTTTACTAAAGATCTGAGCTTCTTTGGGGGATGGTTCAAACCATTCACAGCACAGACCAGATGACTGAGACACTGCCCCCAGCCATCTGTGTCAGTCTGTTTTCATCACAAATCACCTCTGGGCGTTAGCCATTTGCAGTACGCAAGGTGGACTTTGGTTTCGGTTGAGAGCTCCTCCAGGTCCTCAGTTAGCCACGGACTGTGTGGCTCTCGCCGGGGACTCAACCATGAGACTCTCAACCAACGCATTCAAAACCATACAGCCGCTGACCTAGAACAGATGGCTCACCGGCTGCCGTGCCGAGCAGGATGGTCTCTATGTCATGGTTAAAATCTAAACCCTGCAAACCTAAGGAAGATGCTGAGTTAAGAGGAGATCTCCCCTGTATAAAAACCAGTATGTCTACATCTCAGTTCAGTTTCTCAGTAGAACCCCGTGATGTCCGTAATCCCTCAGTAGTTACATAATTAGAACACAGGACAGCAGAGCACTTAAACTTTTTGCCTTAAGAGCCAGATTTCCTGGCCATAGCTGGCCACTGGTGCCGTTACTTGGTATGAGTTTATTCCAGCCCCTGGGTCTGAGGCTCCTTGTCTGGAAGTCTGAGGATGACATCATGTACCTCAGAGCCTGCTGCTTTCAGACCTGGATAAGTTAGTGAATCATTATTATTTCTTTTCCTGGTACAAGATCCTCTTCCCATGAGTCTTTGCCAGTTATTACTTTATTGCTGGTGATGTGGTTTCAGAATTAAAGCGCTGCTGTTCTGTTTTCTAATTATTACTTTTGCACTTAAGGGCCCGGGGTCCTTCTCGGTGGCTCTGCCCTGTTTGTCTCCTGTACTGTTTTCAGCTTAGCTGGGTTGTTCAGAGTATTGGCGACTGTTTATTGGCTGGCTGAGGAAGGAAGGCAGGCATCCCTCCCACCCCACTCTCCCTAGGGAATGCTGTGCAGGATCCACCCTAGTAGAGTTCCGTTCCATGGACTGATGGTTGCCTGTCACAGCTGTACCTGGGTATTCTGCCAGGCACTCAGCCTCTCTCTACCCCCTGCCTACTGAAGATCAGCTGCAGAAGAGAGGAGAGAACAAATGTGCTTTCCCTCTTGATATAGGTAGGGTAGTGACAGGTGACAGACCTGTAGTGAGACAGCCTTCCCAGCCCAGATCCCAGCAGGAACCTTCAAGTCTGACAGCAAGAGCTTCCATGACATCAGCCCCTTGATGTTCCCACCTCTGAGAACCAACTGGAAACTGGAACACATCCAAGCCAGACTTGAGTTCACAGCCTTCTAAGGGGCACTGCCAATGCTTCCTGCCACTGTCTGGAACCAGCTGGAGGCACAGAACAGCTGTGTTAGTGACTGGCTGCGTCTCAGCAGCTTGAAACCTTTAGCTGTTGACGGCAGCACCCATTACCTAAGCTCACCTGGGCAGAAGTAAGAGCCTTGAAACTGCGTACACACACACACACACACACACACACACACACACACACACACACACACACGGTCTCTCCCTGACCTGTAGCTCACCGGATAGGTTAGTCTGGCAGGCTGGAGAGCCCCAGGGATATGCGTGCCTTGCCTCCCAATGCTGGGCTTACACACATGTGCCACCATGCTCGGCTTTTGACATGGGTTCTGGAGATTGAACTCAGGTCCTCAGGCTTGCAAGGCAAACACTTTACCAAGGGAGCTACCTCCTTAGCCCTGCAGGAATGGTTTCTTAATCATAAAAGCTCTAGCCAAGTCCTCACTGACTCGGCGAGCATCCGCAGTGTTAGGGGAAGTCTGTCTCCACTCATTTAATAGCACATTGTTTCCAGGCTAGTTATGTCTGATTCTCCCCAGAGGTGATAAGTGGGTATGATGACCCTGCTTGGATCCCAGTGGCCGAGAAGTGTGGCCTTCCGGGTGCTCGGGTATGCTTTTCTGTGACTGTCACATGACCACGCTGCCGGACAGTTTCTCAGATTCATTCAGTGAGATGCAGTCACTGTATTCACTGTCCTGTCTCTTTGGATGTAACGATGAGTCACAGCCTCCTCCAGTACCACACAGCCTTTGGTCATCGGTCGTCAAATTCCCACTGTGTTCTGTCACTGCTTTCTCATCAGTGAGCTGCTAAGTGCACACTTGGTTATTGCATTACTTGCTGCACAGGGAAGGGGGCTGTGCTTGTCTAGAATATTGTTCATGGTCTGTTTAAAAGTGATACATGGAGCTGGGACCATGCTTCCTCCTCTTTCCGTTCTCCCAGCATATGAATGTTCCCACTGGCTGCTCTGTCGAAAGGGCTGCTCTGGATTGTGAGCTGTCTTCTGGCTCTTTCCAGATGGCAAGGGTGCCTTTGGGTTCAGAGATTAGAACGGTTACTAGGAACTCCTCTGTGTGTGACCTCTGTGCAGAGACACCAACCAGCCGTGTCTGTAGAGCATTGTCCTGCGGCTCACCAAATCCAGAGAGCATGGAAGGGAATTTCCAGGTTAGACCACCCACCTGGGGCGCATGAGGCTGGGCAAGTTACTTCTTTTATCTAACTTCTTATATTAGCCACTTCCTTATTTAGAAAACAGCTCTCTGCCCCATCGTGGCAGAGGAGGCTGTAGCATGGTCTGCATGGTCTACAGACCGTCACGTGGTCTACAGACCATCACGTGGTCTACAGCACCAACTCACAGGCTGTAGTTAGTGTAAAGGTTTGTAACTCTGCTGTCAGGTCACATTTCCTGTGAAGAGATTCAGACAGAGCTCTCTATAGACCTGAGACAGCCCCATGGCACTGGCAAATCCCCAGGCCTAGCCTGAAGAGGACAGTCACCTTGAGCTCCCATTCTCCTCTGACTGCTCCGCCCCCAGCTTCTGCCCTTGCCTCCCACTTATGGGGCAGGACACAGTTATAGGATGACCTGAAAAATCTGCCTCGTGTTTCAGGGTTCCAGCTTCCCAGCACCCGCCCTGGCTCTAGATCTCCCTCCTAGTTCAGGAATCTGTATTCAAGCTTTCTGTGTGACTCAGAGGTGGACATGGCACGTGACAGGGTGGCTGAACAATCACTCTGCACTCACTTCTCCAAAGAAGATGGTGGTTGTGGTGTTATGAAAAGAGCTCTTCACCCCAGCCCTCTGTGCGCCCAGGACAGAGGGAGGCTTGCATTTGTGTGTCTCAAAGGTCTTGTTTGTAAATCTAAAATTCAAGATGGATATCTAGGGTATCCTCATCTGCCCTGGCTTTCAGCAGCACCAGTTTTTGCCTGACTTTTCACCTCTAGCTTACTCTGCACCACTGTATCCACCTGAATAAGTTCTTTTGAGGCAGACCCAAGACTAAAATCCATTTCATCTACAACCGTTCCCATATCTATTAGGAAATCAAAGTATTTGAAACCCCCACTTACCACCACCGGTTTGCTGAGACATGGAGAGTTCATGGGTGTGGCTTTCTCTTCAAGGGTTGGTGAGCATGAGACTCAGTCTTGAGAGCTTGGTCCCTTCTATATTCGTCAGTTGTTTGTAAACATTTTTATGTTCTCTGTGTCTCTGTCTCTGTCTCTCTCTCTGTCTCTCTCTCTCCACACATACACATACACACACACACACACACACACACACACACATCTGTCTGGGCCATGGCACATGTGTGGAGACAACCTATAAGGATCAGTTCTCCCCTTCTACTGTGTGGGTTCTGGGTCTTGAACTGGGTTTTGGCAGCAGACTTCCTTACCTCCTAAGCTATCTCTCAGACTCATTTTCTTTTCTTTTTCTCTGCTGTGAGGTGACACATCCCGGGGCTCTTGCTGGGATGAGGTCACCCTCTAGTCAACAGAATTCCATACCAAATAGACCTCCTTGTTTTGTAAGATAACGGGGAAGATATCTAGCTATACACACACACACAAATGGACTAGTATAATCCATTAATTCAGTAATAGTTACAAAACAGCATTTCATAATTTCTTCATTTGTGTTAGCTAGCAAAGTCCCATAAAGAGTAACTTTTGATTAAACACTGCTTGGTGGCTGAGTAAGGGCATCAGTGGCTGAGTTGGCTGAACAGTGCAAGGCCCTCCATCCTATCTACAGTATGTTACAAGAGGAACAGAATAATTCTGTATTTATGCTTTTAGAGTAAGGAGTGGGTTGCCCGGCGTTCTCTGGTGGCATTCAAGAAGCATATATTACCAAGTACAGTTGTGATATTATAGATGCTTATCATACCCAATGTGTTTAAATTCATTGACATCATTATTCCTATGCCCACCTGTGGTGATATTTTGTTTGTGCTGTAACAAATACAGCTTTCCTGAAGATCAGAGTGCAGAGAAGCTTCTAGTTCTTAACCTTACCAAATCCTCAGAGCAAATAGGCGATCCTGTCTTCAGGAAACCTCAGACTGATTCCTGAGCTCCTGTCTCCTCCTGCTTTATATTCCTCTCTCCACCCTGCCACATCCCTCCTGGTCTCCACCTCCCTAGGGCTGGGATTAAAGGGGAAGCCACCAGTGGTTGACGCTCGTTCTCCTTTAGACTGATTCAATCTCACGTAGCCCAGGGTGACCTTGAACTCACAGAGATCTGTCTGCTTCTGTCTTCGAGTGCTGGGATTAAAACTCTGTGCCACCACTGCCTGGCCTCTCTGGCTGACTAGGGTGGCTCTCACTCATGTTGGATGTCTTCCTTTTTCTCCTTCGGGACATGGTCTTTCAATGGACTCTTTGCTCCTCAGTTGGCTAGATTGTCTACTAGCAAGCTTTGAACATGTGTTGTCTGTCTCTGTCTCGCCAGGGCTAGGGTTGTAAGCATGGGCAGCCGTGCCTGACTATTATGTGGGTGCTAGGAATCCACGCTCAGGCCCTTATGCATGGCAGGTGCTCCGCCTGCTGAACCATCTTCCCAGCCCATGGTAAGCATTTCTAGTCTTCTTCAGTGGGAGGGATTAATAACAATACTAAAGATTAAATTTATCATGCATTCTTGCTAATATTTTGAATTTAGTATTGTAGGCCTTTTATTGCTCTTTGTTGATTTAATAATCATCTTCTCATTTACCTAAAATCTTGTTTCTGTACAAGAAAAGCAGTGATTTCCTGTTTTGCTATTACATGTTTTAGAAAGATGTATCAGTTCCGCAGATGACAGTCTGGTTTCTGGAAGCAGCTTAAGAGTCTGTTAAAGCGATTGCATTTTCTTCCTAAGCTCTTCCTCATGAAGAATATAGTCAGACAACCATTCAATTCAATTTCATTTCGATTAATTCTTGAGCAATTAGACCTCCAGCTCCACAGTCAAGCCCATTTGTGCCTCTTTTAACATTGGTTCTTCGGAACTGCTCCTTTTCTTGTTGAGCTAGCCTTGTGTAACTCTAGTAGTCCCTGGAACCAGTCGAACGACAGATCTGTATGGTACATTATTGTATTCAGAGGAAGTCCAGCTTCCAGCTCTTTCCACTTGTCCCTCCCTTACTGAAGTAACCCAGCAAAGCAGCTTGTCTGTTTCTTAAGGCAGAAGACATGCACGAGTGCTCATGACTATAAGCAGGCACATGTGTGCTGTTCACGCTTGGTTCTCACCCCTGGAGGTGTTCATAAGCACAGGCTGCTACCGAGAATAATTTTTCTGTGTTTTTCACTTAGGAGTATACACTAGAAATTGTTCTATGACTGTGGATGGAAGACATCTTCACTATATAGCTCAGGTTGGCCTCACATACATGGCGGTCCTCCTGCCTCAGCTTCCCTTGTGCTGGAATCACAGGCTTCGCCTTTGTGTGGCATTTCAGTCCATGTACGTAATGTGTAATGCGTGGGTCGTATCCACCATCAGACCGTGTTTACAGTGTACAATGGCGCACCCGTTACCTCAAATTCACAAACCCGCTGTACTAGTTTCTTGAAGCATTCTGCACTGTCACACCTGACCGTGTGGTAGGATGCCAGAGTCCATTCCTTCTATCCCAGCACATCTGCCAACCGTCCTCTTTACTCCCCATTCCCCACCACGTCCAGGTTCTGGTGATCACTATTTTCCCTGCTACATCTGCATGGTTAGTTTTTCGTTTGTTTGATTGTATTTGTTTTTCTAGATAGGGTTTCTCTGTGTAGACCTGGATTTACTGGAACTCACTCTGTAGAGCAGGCTGGCCTTGAACTCAGAGATCTGCCTGCCTCTGCCTCCTGAGTCTGGGATTAAAGACATGTGCCATTGTGCCCAATTTATGGTTTTACCTAAGCCAGAACACGACATATTAATCTTTCTGTGCAGGGTTATTTCACTTAGCATAGTTCCATCGAAGTTGCCACAGATGACAGGGCTTCAGTCTTTTAAATAACTGAATGACACTCAACTACAACATACAAACATTTTCTTTATTCATCCGTCTGCTAATGGACAGCTTGGCTGGGTCCATATGTTGGCTGTTGGGGAGAGTATTGTAATAAATGTGGCATACAGGCATGTTTGCAGCATACTGATTTCCTTTTCTTTGGGCATATGCTCAGCTGTGGATGGTGGGTCTCACGGAAATCTGCTCTTCCCGCCATAGCTGCTCTTTTCTGTACCCCACCATTGCCCCTCCCCTCACAGGAAGCTCCTTCTCGACAGAGTTGCTATGTTTTGCCTTTTTTTTCCCCAAGAGGTCAATTTGAATGCTTTTAGGGGTTATGGCTAAAATGGGAAACAAGTCGAGCCTTGCTGACCCTGGGTGATTGACTGTGCTTAGCGTTCATGATATTTTCTGATTCCCATTGAAATATCCTGCAGTCTGAGGCCCCAGAACTGCTGTGTTAGGAGCCATGCCCACTCCAGGCCTAGAGCTACAAGACCTGGAGTACATACTAGGAAACCCACAGACTCAGTTGTAACCAGTCACTCCCGGGGATGAGGTGCTCCTGACATTGCAAACAGCTCTGAGCAGTGTTGCGTGGCCATGCCTAGGATAAATGAAGCCAGGCGCTTCCTTCTTATGGTGGGACATGCCCTTCCCACTTGCAGCTGCAAGTGCTCCTAATAAGCTCAGGGAGCTATTGTTCCATGTTAGTGGAGGTCTGGAGGAAAGACAAAGGATGTCAGCTGGAGAGAGGATGGAGGAGTCCCCTCCCCACACACCTCAGGCCACGGTGGTTGGGTCACCTCTGAGTGGGATAGCCACCTGGGTAGCTGCGGAACTTTAGAGCAAAACAAAGTGGGAAAGACAGTTGGGGAAAATGTCACTGGGTAGACACATTGATGTTCTTTATAATTATAGGTTTATTATTATTGTCTTTTGCTTACATATATATCTGTGCACCGTGTGAGTTCCCAGTGCCCATAGAGGCCAGGCATTGGATCTCCTGCAACTGGACTTATAGATGGTTGTGAGGTGTCACATGGGTGCTAGGAACTGAATAGGGGTCCTTCCAAAGAGCAGTGGTTAAATGTTCTTAACCACTGAGTCACTCCTCCCTAATTCTTTTTTTTTGTTTTGTTTTTTTTTTTCAAGACAGGGTTTCTCTGTAGCTTTGGAGCCTGTCCTGGAACTAGCTCTTGTAGACCAGGTTGGTCTCGAACTCACAGAGATCTGCCTGCCTCTGCCTCCCGAGTGCTGGGATTAAAGGCATGTGCCACCACCGTCCGGCCCTAATTCTCATTTTAAATTGGACCTGGAGGCTGGAAAGAGGGCTCAGCAGTTAAGAACAATGGCTACTCTTCCAGAGAACCTGAGTTCAATTCCCAGCAACATCATGGCAGTTCATAGCCTTCTGTGACTCTAGTCCCAGAGGATCAGATGCCCTCTTCTGGTCTCTGTGGGCACCAAGCATGCACGTGATACACATACATCCATGTAGGCAAAACACCCAGACACATAAAATAAAAATAAATCTCAAATTGAGCTGGGCCTAAACCTTAGAAAAATGTCTTTGTGTTTTCCTTGTTCCACAAGCATTTAATTGTGAAGCTTGAACAAGGCAATATATGTGAACAATTGCAAAGTGTCTGGTAGAGGGTAGACATCTAGCCTGCTAGTTCTTAATATCCCCGTGGGTCAGAATCAAGGAGACTTAAAAAGAACAGTCTGACAGATTTTGCCAAAACCCAGAATAGCCTCAATCCCCATGACTGCATGCAGCCAAGGTTCAGAAACTCCAAGTGAAAGTCATTATGTCTATGAAGCAAACTCCTTACAGGTGTGGGCAAGACAGCTGGCATCTAGTCCATGTCATGTTAACTGTTATTGGTCTTTAGTGTACTGTGATTATCTATCTATCTATCTATCTATCTATCTATCTATCTATCTATCTATCTATCTATCTATCCATCCATCATCTATCCATCCATCCATCATCTATCCATCTATCTATCTATCTATCTATCTATCTATCTATCTATCTATCTATCTATCTATCTATCTATCTTTCTATCTATCTATCTATCTGGTTTTTCAAGACAGGGTTTCTCTGTGTAACAGCCCTAGCTACACTGGAACTAGTTCTGTAGACCAGACTGGTCTCAAACTCACTGAGATCTGCCTGTCTCTGCCTCCCAAGCACTAGGATTCAAGATGTGAGCCAACACTGCCCAGCCTACTGGGTTATTTAAAAGAGGTGAAGCCACCTCTGTCTTGTAGGTCTGGTTGGAGACAATCCTGGTTCTATGAAATTGTATTTCCCACTACTAGAGGAACAGAATTGGAAAGAGTCCAGAAAAAAAGGCATTTTTCAATTATGCCTTCCCAAACAAGGTCAAGCCGGGTGGGTTTTACTGGGGCTCAGCATGACCCAGCAATGTGCCTCCTCCTTCCTTTAATGGAGAGCAGGTAAGCCTCCTTTATCCAGGAAGCTGGGGTAGGGGAGGGTAGTGAAGCTTCAGTCCCTGTCATGTAGCAACTGGAAAATTCTAAGTTAGAGTGACTCTTTGGAAATCCTCCTGGGTTGATGTAGGGACTTATTGAGCTGGAAGGCAAAAAGGAGGACAGTTTGTCTTCTTGGTCTACTGAATTTTCAGGTTTAGTGACACAGAAGAGAAATAGCCCTGTGAGGGTGAAGAGTAACGAGCCAGTTATAGCGTGTGGCTGAGCATGAGCCATGAGCGCTGTCAGGACTATCACGAAGAGATGGTGTGCAAGAAGGGATATGTTTTAGAGGAAACAGGACAGGAAGGTTGGAGCTTGAGGGGTGTCTCAGTGGTCATGAGCATTTGCTGCTCTTGCAGGGGCTGAAGTTTGGCTCCCAGCACACACACGGAGGAGCTCACAGTTGCCTTTAACTCCAGCTTTAGGGGATCTGATGTACTTTTCTGGTCTCTGTAGGCACCCCTACACAGTGCACACGTGTGTGTGTGCACACCCACACTCGCCCCCATGCAATAAAAAAATAAATCTTTAAAAAACTGTGAACTGTAGATTGCAGTCATTGTGATTATGGGATGTAGGTATAGCTGTGGGTAAATAGATGGTCAGATTCTGACCAGAAGAGAGACCTGAGCTGAAGAGAGAAATTTGATACATTCAGTCTACCAGAGTGAGGTCCAGGGCAAGATAATCTGCATTGGATCCAGAAAGTCCCACATAAGCGGAGGCAAGGGATTGTCTCCAAAGGCAGAAGACAAGCCAGGACAGTTCTGGTGTGGTCACCCTGGGGAAGGGGTGACTCAGCAAGAGGTCACAAAAGCACAGACGGGAGAGTGCAATTCTGATTTTCACAAGACAGTGGTTGGTCATCTTGGCAAGCGGTGTCTCTGTGTGGTGATGCAGGAGGATGTCAGATGCAAAGATACGAGCCCTTGGCTAGATGTAAGCTACAGCTCGCTTGGTGAACCCTACAAGCTGTCCCACAAAACCAAGATCACTATCAGAATTTAAAGAACACGCAAGGTCAAATCAAGTGTTTAGCTGACTGTGAGAAAAAATGTTTGTGGCTGGCTGGGCATGTTCTGTGTGTCAGATCTGGCTTGATTGTGTTAGAGATATCTCTGTGGAAATGGGCCCTCCGTGGTAGGAAAACACCTCAGCACGCACAGATCTTGCTGAAGAGTGTTTACTGATGGATGGAGTACTAAGCTGGTGCAGCTCATGCGAGGGTACCCGCCACCTGTGTCAGAAACCTAGAGTGTTGAGACAATGTCAGTTCCCTGGGACCTAGACCTACTGAGCCAGCTCCTCAGGATGTAAGCTAGGCTTCAGAAAACTCTTCCGGTTTGAAAGGACCAGAAGGCATCTCTCCAGTTCACAGCTGGGAATACAAACACTTAATACCCAAGGCCCTTCCCCAGTTTCTTCATTTGGTTAACAGGGGCCCAAATAAGGACTTACGTAGACTAGTGATTACAGATAATTCAAATACCCGGGCATGCACAGCTGCGGACTGGGTCTATATCTGCCAGGCGGGTATGCGGCTTGGGTTTTGTTATTCGCTTCAAACTTCATTTTTTATTTTAAAGAGTTTTTAAAATTTATTTTTGGTTGTGTATCTCTGTATGTCTGTGTATATAAGTGTATTTACACAAGGAGGCCAGAAGAGGTTGGCAGATCTCTTGGAGCTGGAGTTCCAGGTGGTTGTTGAGTTGTCTGACGTGGGTGCTGGGAACTGATCTCCAGCCCTCTCGAAGAGTGGTATACATACTCGATCCCTGAACCATTTCCCCAATGTTGTAATTAGAGGGAGGGGTGTGGGTTGTGTTCCCAGCGCCTGGCTCCCAAGCCCCCAGCTGCTGGCCCGCTCAGCCGCTGGTAGCTTGCTTATGCCCGAAATAACCACATGAGACCTGTATTAATTTAAATACTGCCTTGCCCATTATCTCTAGCCTCTTCCCGGCTAGCCCTCACCTCATAAACTAACCCATTATAAAAGTCTGTATGTCACCACAAGGTGGGTGACTTACCGGACGGATCTACGGTACTTCTTTCTGCGGCGGGAGCTTCATGGCAACTGGGTCTGACCCAGTCTTCCCAGCGTCCTCTTTTCTTTTCCCCGCCTATCTAAGTCCTGCCCTATCAAATGGCCCAGGCAGCTTTTTTATTTAACCAATCAAAGCACAGAAATACAAATGAACCCTCCTTCACCCCAAAGTTCTCAATTCAATATTTTTAGGACGAGTTCCGCTACAAGTTTTTCAATAGCAGTGTGGTGGTTTGAGTAAGAATGGTCTCAGTAAGCTCGTAGATCTGAATGCTTTGTCACTGGGCAATGGCACTACTTAGAAGGAGGCATGTCCTTGGTGAAGGAAGTGTGTCCCTGGGGTGGGCTTTAAGGTTTCAAAAGCCCATGGCAAGCCTGCAGATCAGGAGATAACACACAACTACCTCTCCAGCACCATGTCTGCCATGCGCACCCCCATGCTCTCTGCTGCGATGATAATGGAATAAGAGCTGCCTCGATCATGGTGTCTCTCCACAGTAGCAGAGCAGAGACTAAGACAAGCAGTATGTACAATTCAGTGGTATTAGCTCATGGTTTAATCCTTTAATGACACCCTAATCTGGTTTAGAAAATTCCAGCAACTGAAACAACAACGACAGTCTTCCCATCCCCTTTCCCCGCTATGGTCCCTGATCCTCAGGGCCGGGGAGGGATATAGGTGTACTATTGTGGCTAAGCACTCATGCATAGTCTCTGCCTTTTGACTGTTAGCTTCTGAGTTAGCCTCTGCTCACCGCACAAATCAACTTCTCGGAAGTCTGAGAGCTGCACTAATCTATGGGTAAAGAGAGAAAAATTTAGACGGCAGTTTGATAATATGCTTATTTAGCAAAATAGTAATAATAGATTTACCCCTGGCCCTACGAGTCTCCCAACCCTGGGCTCTTGGCCTGATTTACAGTACTAGTTATGTGTTAGCTCCTGTGGGGCAGGGTCTTAAGTGCAGGCGGAGAGTGGTTGGTTACCCCCGTGACGTGCGTGCCACTCTTGTGCCAGCAGTGTATCTAGCCATGCTGATGCTATTGTAGCTCACAGCTGTGTGACATCCTTGATGGCTTCTCTCCTACAGAAGTCTGCATGGCATCTTCTAGTTTATTTAAAACTAGCTATCAGAGAGAACGATTACATGTCAGTACCAACTTGTTTTTCTCCATGTCCTGTGACCAAAGTGTGTGGAGTTTTCAGTTAGAGGATCTCAGTGTAAAGCTCTGGAGAGCAGCTAAGCGATAGGCTGAATTGCTTGGGGAGTCTCTAAGACACCCCTGACCAACACCTTACCCTACACTTCATGTTGAACTTTTTGTTTTGGCAACCTGTGGCTTATGGGAGGAACACTATCCGCTGTATAGGGTGCTTAACAATTAAACTTTTTTATATGAATATTAATTTTTCATGTGTGTATGCACATTTTTGTTTGTGTGAATATGTATGCAGGTGTGTACCTCAGGAATCTGTCTATTTGAGACAGAGTCTCCCAGCTGGGACTAAAAGCCAACCAATTAGGCGAGGCTGGCTGGCTAGCAAACTCCAGAGATGTTCTTGTGACTTCACTTCCACGATTCCAGGAGAACAAGGCCATGCGGCCATGCCCGGCTTCCCACATGGGTGAAAGATGGCAGACTCTAGCTCTAGTGCTTGAACGACTGAACTAGTTCTCCATCCCTATTCAGTTGTTTTCCTTGTAAAAATCCTATGTCCTTCATTTTCAAAGAGAGAAACACTATTTTTTTTTTACTATTTATTTATTTATTATGTATACAACATTTTACCTCTATGTATGCCTGTACGCCAGAAGAGGGCACCAGATTTCATTACAGGTGGTTGTGAGCCACCATGTGGTTGCTGGGAATCGAACTCAGGACCTCTGGAAGAGCAGCCAGTGCTCTTAACCACTGAGCCATCTCTCCAGCCCGAGAAACACTATTTTTTTTTAATCACTTATACTGTCCTTATTCCTGCTATTACCAAGAAGTATTACTCCTGTTATCTCTGACTCAACACAAAACAGCAATCTTTGGAGTTAGTCGGGAAGAATACCTGTTCTGATGAATGTTGACGTGGCTCTCGGAACCACACGGACCCACTATTTCAGAGAACAAAGGAAGCAGCAGTCCAGAAATTTAACGACTTGTCACTTGGAGGGCTGTTTGGGGCTTTTTAGAGTAAGTCAACTGACTCTGAGCTGGGAGCCAAGGGAAGAAGTAACATGAAATTGGGGCACACAGGCAGGGTCATGGTCATCTCCCAAGAATGGCCCATGGGGGTTTCACTTTGTTATTCATACGGAGCTGGGAGAAGAGAGTTCAGGCTCGAATGCTGCCAAGGCTTGGAATTGGGCAGACACGGTAGGACAGAGGTCTGACTGTGTTGCCCGGGCTGTGTGACTCCACCCAGATACAAATCCCTTCCTGCTCTGTTTGCTGTCTCTAGGCTGGAATCTATTTACGGACTTGAGACTGATATGCCCACAATGCCATGGGCATGCAGCATGGTATTATTCCTGAAAGCAACGGCGAGCTAGAAAGTTAGCTGTCTGTGCCTTTCTGAAAAAACACTTTGCAGACCTAGAAGTTACCCTTTACACACATTATTAAAAGATTACTGGGCAAGAAGCTGGCTCCTTCCAGAGCAGTTCTGTGAGGGGAGGTCTGACCGATTCCAGGAAGTGAAACGTCAGGCAGGCTGAGGCTTTTTGATTTTGTGGTCATTTTATCTGGCTGATGGGAGAGCAGAGATGGTTAAAAACTTGAGAAGTTCTTGGCCTGCTACTCTTACTTCTGTAAATTCAGTGAGACTGAAGAGAAGGGCCGTTCCTGGACCCTGCGCTCCACCACAGAGGCTGACACTGTGTGCGATGGAGCTCTTTCCCTTTGAGGATGCTCAGTGTGTAGCGTGTGTCCATCAGTGGTTCAGCAGACTCAGGAAAGCTGCTCAGGAGATCTTGGAGAGAGGGGGCTTCCGTCAAGAGCAAGCCAGGCCTTTCAGGGTCCTGAACCCAACAACGGAAGGAAAAGACAATGGTAGCTCAGGTGACAACCTGACAAGCTTCAGAAGGCCCCAGAAAAACAACAAAGTTTGACATACGGGACCTCTGACTGGTGTGGCTTCGCATTTTTTAGGATGACTTCCCAGAGGCACTGAAGTGTGGGAATTAGTCAGAATGAACTGTTGATTTTAGACGTTCGTGGCATTAGTTTAGGAAACAAATAAACAAACCCCTCCAAACTATTCTACAGCATTTTGCCTGGAATACTTGGTAAGACTGGAATAATCTGTGTGTGTGTGTGTGTGTATGTGTGTTTGTATGTATGTGTGTATGTGTGTGTATGTGTGTGTATGTGTGTGTGTATGTATGTGTGTGT
>JAQHUG010000622.1:311382-385922 GCA_028555095.1 Dicrostonyx torquatus
TGTGTGTGTGTGTGTGTGTGTGCAGCTTGTGTTTGGGGAAAAGCTTTTGTTGTCTTTGCATGGAACCCCCTTGGCTTTCAGAAGTCTACAGCCACGTGCAGAGCATGCCATCTGGGCCATCTACACTCTCTCTTGCCCGTGGCGATCACGGGACTGCATTGTCACCAGACTTGGTACCTTGCCTTTTGCATTTGCAGGGAGCCTATGCACATACCTGCGTCAGTGTCTGCTTTGCAAGCGCTACATTAAGTGTTGGTGTAAAATGAAAACAACTCTCTTGGATGTTGCAGAGGTCACACTCCAGAGACAGATGAATACACAGCCAGCTTCATCATTCTAAATTCTATTTTGCTCACATATCAAACAAAAAGCAACAATAACAACCCAGCCAAGCAGTCAGAAAGCATGCTCAGTATGAATGGAACTTTTCAGCATATAAAGCAACTTCTTTCCTGGATTGAACGTAATGATACCTTTTATGGTACCCAGTGTCTCTCAGGGATCAATAAAAATGTTTGTGGTTAATGTTTCACTGTTTGACTGGAGGTGAAGGGAGAGGCCAGAGCAACAGCAGGTGGAGGAAGTGTCTCCTGTGCTCTCCAGTTCTCCAGTTCTCCCGGGGTCTACAGCTGGATGGAAGGCGACAACCTCTAAGCAGATTTCCTTACTTACAGGAGGTAGGGTGGCCGTCTTCGTGGCTGTATCAGTGATGTTTTTCTTTTAAAAGAAGGATAACTGATGTGGTGGGATGGGGGAACTTAAGAAGGGCTGGATACGTGCATTCTTCAAGGTGCAGCGCTACACCTAGAAAAGGCCCTTGTTCCTACTGTCGTTAGCTTGTGGGGAGGACATGACAGTCCCTCCTCATGAATATGAGGTGTAAATGAATATTAGCAGCCATTTTTTGTAATTAGCATCTCAATTACAAAGAATGGCTGTTAGGGACTGGAGTTAGGATCTTAGTCTCTTAAGCTGTAATGCTGCTCAGATGTCTTTTAAGATTGTTCTGTCGACTCTTCAGAGAAGACAAATCCAGTGTCTTGATTCTTAGGACAGACTGGGATGTGGTGGGAAGGGGAGACACGGAGAAGAAAGAAGGTTTTTAAAGAAAGTTCTAGAATAAGAATTAAAGGGAGAGAACCAGTCCTGCCACACAGTTGGGAAAGAGAGGCTGCTACTGTGTGTGTGTGTGTGTGTGTGTGTGTGAGAGGTGTGTGTGCATGTGTGAGTGTGTGCATGTGTGAGTGTGTATGCATGTGTGAGTGAGTGTGTTTGTGTGTGTGAGTGTATGTGTGTATGTGTGAGTGTGTGAGAGTATGTGAATGTGTACATGTGTGTGTATGTGTGAATGTGTGTGTGTTTGTGTGTGTATGTGAGTGAGTGTGTTTGTAAGTGTGTGTATGTGTACATGTGTGTGAGTGTATGTGTGTGTGAGAGTCTGTGTACGTGTGGGTGTGTATATGCGTGTGTGAGTGTATGTGTGTGTGAGAGTGTGTGTATGTGTGAGTGTGTATATGCATGTGTGAGTGTATATGTGTGTGGGAGAGAGAGAGAGAATGTGTGTGTGCATTTGCATGTTTTGCCTTCGTATTCCCATCATGGCTGATGGATTATTTGCTCTTGAGGGACTTTTGAGACGCATGTGTCACTTGGAATCAGTCTTTGTAGTTTTGGTCATTGCCTGTGTTTCTTGATTACAGGTGACTTTATAGATGTGAACAGAGGCTCCTGTAGTAGGGTGTGCCAACCAGACTGTTCAGGCCATGCTTTCTCTGACACCTTCCTGTCTTTATTTTCCTATAAGGATGTAAGTTCAGCAAGGCATTGTTTAAAAGAAGAGAGTACACATTCAGATAACAAGAGAAACAGGCAATGTTGAGGTTTTCTAAAGAAGTGAAAGGGATCTTTTCCGGGGAATCTACAGTTGACTGCAGGACATACACTTTATGAGTCTTTGGGGTTGGCCGGTTGGGTTGGGCCAGTTTCATCCTTGATTGGCTAGAGCACATGAGGCAGAGTCCTTATGCCCTCTGAACCCTGATCTTTTCCATTTAGATAACATATATCCTGCCTAAATGGGGGATCATGAGCAGCAAATACTTAGGTAGAGTGCTGACTGCAGTGGTAGACACTCTGTGAACACTGGCTTCTCTTCCCAGAGAAAGTCTGGGTAACTGAGCCAGGCCAAGGTGAGGCGTTGCTGTTTGCTCTGTAGGAAAAGAAGGCAAAAGCAGTAATGCCACAGAAAACAGTCTTTTTAGATGACCACTCGTTACTGTAGTGTAGGCCAACCTTTAGCTTGTGATTCTCGTGCATGCTGGGATTATAGGAGTGTAACATCACAGCCTTTTAGAAAGATCTTCTTACGTCGTGCACACACACATGCACACATATAAAGTTATGCTAAGAACATGGGATCTGGCATACTTTGAAAGATAAGGTGATTGGGTTCTGATAGACAGTGCTCCAAAAGTTTAGAAGTCCCTCAGCTGGTTCCCATGTAAGTCTTGAGGTCTGGAGATCACTCAGATGAGCCCTGAAGGAAGCCACTGCTGTTGAAGATGGGCCATCATGTGCGCAGTGCCTTCTTTCTCTTACGAAAGTCAAAGTATAACTAGTGTCCTACCATCAAAGGAAGGGCCGAGAAAGAAAACATGCTCCTCTTCTGTCTGGAGAGGTAACTCTGGGAAACAATGATGGGTATTGTTTTGTTCCATTTTCATAAGGCCCACAAATAAACATGGCATAGAGGAGGGGAAATACGTATTTGTTGGCATAAGATTGTATTCATTCAAAAATCTCTGGTGTTTATTTTAGAATGGGTTTAGCCTGTTTCTGGCCTACCCATTGATTGCCCAAACAAGGAAAGATGTAGAGAATTTTCTTGGGGACAGATTCAGTCACATTTGTAAGTTATGAGAACCAACAGTAATGCTTACTTTGCTTTGAGAGACGTTAACCTAATAGCTCAACTATTAATTATTTTATAACAGATACTTTTCATGTAAGCAATATGTAACAGATTAGGGTACACTTGGTAGTTACATTGGTGGTGAAAGAAAACCTTATTTTTTCTTTAAAATATTCTGTAATGATGGCAATTTAAATTTTATCCAAGGTATTAAGATTCAAAAATTTCTTACCACATTTAAAAGCTTATGACTTGTAGGTATGTTTTTTTCTCTGATGTTAGGGGTTAAATCCAGGGCCACATGCAGGGTAGGTAAGTGCCACATGCAGTTCTTGAGTGGGAGGGAATCAGAATGCTAGCTCTGGGTTTCGGAAGACATTTAAAGATGAACGTCTTCCTCCTATGCCTGCTGCCTAATGTGTGGCTCCTTCTCGGGTTGACAACAAAACCTTTCCTGAGCTTGGTTTCCTGACGTGTATGATAAGGGAGCCCAATCACAGGGCTGTCGTATTCAAAGAATAGCACTTCCAAAGTGCTTAGCTTTAGCAAATGCTGAGTAAAGGCAAGCTTTCAAAGACATCCAATCCATTGTAAACTTTTCAGAGTTAGGCACCTTCACTAGGAAGAATTAAGATAAATTTGTTTTCACTTCTCTCCTCTGCATGTGTCATCCGTTAAGATGTAAGCACTGGAGGGAGACCGTTGGCCTCCTGCACTTGAGTGTGGCTATGCGTTTGCTTACTTATATATGTGTGTTATGATTGCCTCAAGGTCATCTTGCAAATTAACTAGTACATTAGCAAATGGTGACTTTTTTTACATCCTTCAATATCTTGGTCCTGTGGTATAGAATGGAATTTAGGTTTATCTTTTCTTGAATTTTGGAGGCCAGCGTGTGTGATTTTACCCTTCATCCAATGAAGAAATGCTGCTTGATACAAAAGAAGCTTTCATTAAAAAATCAAGGCATGTTTTATGAGAAATAGCAATTCCTCTCTGTGTCTCTAGGTCATGGTAGTGTTCTACTATATATGGTGTTCTTCTGTACCTCTCCTAGGGCACCTGGGCTATAACCTGCCTATAACATCAGGGAATGCAGGGCTATGTGAGCAACTTTTTTTCTTTCTTTCTTTCTTTCTTTCTTTCTTTCTTTCTTTCTTCTTTCTTTCTCTCTTTCTTTCCTCCTCCTTCTCCTCCTTCCCCTCCCCCTCTTCTCCCCTCCTTCTTCTCCTCCTCCTCCTCCTTCTTTTTCGAGACCTGGCTTCTCTGTAGCTTTGAAGCCTATTCTGGAACTAGCTGTTGTAGACAAGCCTGACCTCAAACTCACAGAGATCCGCCTGCCTCTGCTCCCAAGTGCTGGGATTAAAGGTGTGCACCACCACTGCCTGACAAGAAGCATGTTTCTTTTTTCTTTTTTCTTTTTTTTGGTTTTTCGAGACAGGGTTTCTATGTGGCTTTGGAGCCTGTCCTGGAACTAGCTCTTGTACACCAGGCTGGTCTCAAACTCACAGAGATCCGCCTGCCTCTGCCTCTCGAGTGCTGGGATTAAAGGCGTGCACCACCACCGCCCGGCCCAAGAAGCGTGTTTCTATGCCCACATCAAAACCCCCATCCCTCTGATGACTGTGGGCACCCTTCCCCTGGTAGCTGGAGTATTAGCTGCCTTCTTCAACAGTCATTTTCCTGCTCCTGTGATAAATATCAGGACAGCTGAGAAGGAAGTGTTTATTCGTGTTTATGGCTTCAGAGAGAGGAGCCCACAATGGGAAGGGCTGGGTGGGATCTGACAATCAGCACTAGGCAAGGCGGCAAGAGCAAGAATCTGAAATATCACATTTCCAACTGCAGCCTGAAGCAGAGGGCCAGGTGAAAAGTCAGATAAGGCTGTGAGTCCTCAAGGCTCACCCTGAATGATTTACTTCCCCCCTCAAGACTGTACCTTCACTCCAAATAACGCACCAAGTGGGGATCAAGTGTTCAAAATCCCAAAACTCTGGCTTTCTCGTTCAAGCCAGAGATTCTCACTCAAGCCTAGCTAGTACGTTTCGTGAGATCTGGAATGCAGACCCGTTCTTCTCAGCTTCCCAGTCCTTGTCTAGTTTGTGAGCCTGCCAGGTGGAAAGAAAGCCAGGAGACCGTGATCATGCTCCTCATGAAAATATTCCTGAGAGCTCTATTTTTCTTTAATAAAGGTTAGTAATCCCTATTATAATTAATCATGTAAATTTAAATCACTTTTAGCTTCTCCAGGGGAATCACCCATCCTCTTGTGAATTCAAGTATCTCATCACGAACCTGCTGATAAAATCATCACCACCAGTTTTTGGATGCTTAAGTCCATATTCTCTTATTTAGAGACCAGTTATCCACACTGTGAAGTTTAGTGAGATCAAAAAGCTTGTATTCTTGTGGGGATCTGGGCTAGATGTGGGTACTCCCCTTCCCCCTCTTTCCTCCTTTTCTTTCCCTTCAGCTCTGAGCACATCACACTGCCACATCCGTCTGAGGAGCATCAGTCTTGAGCGTGAGGCAGCAGACCTCACTTTCCGCCTGGGCCTTGTTTCTAGCTGATTAAGAGTTGCGTTAATTGGGTCCCCAATTTGTCAAGAGTGCAAACCGGTCAGCTCCTACTTACTCGATGTAACGGGTGCCAGTGATTTGTGAGCCAGAGCAGAAAATGGCTTGGGTGACCTTGGCATGGCTCAGTGAGCAGTGCTGTGAGCCAGCTTTTCATCTGATCTTTATTCATCTCTGGCCTTGCCTTAGGATTTATGCTGCTCTTCGCAATATACCATGCAGCTGTAAAATAAACGGCACACAGGCTACACAGCGCTGTTTGGTTGTGCTGGTGTCATGAATCCTGTCACAACCTCTCCTGCCCATACTATCCTGTGATAAACTCATTTTGTGTCCTTCCAACACACCTTCCTTTTTTTTTTTTTTTTTTTTGGCATGGCTCGTTCCTCAGTGTTGGGTAAGTTATTCCAAAGTCCATTGTGTCGTCTCTTCTCTCAAAATCCAAATGAAACAAGATGACTGACTGTATTTAAAATTTGCCTAGCACTTAGCTTTTCACCAGGTGTGTGTGTGTGTGTGTGTGTGTGTGTGTGTGTGTGCGTGCGTGTGTGTACCGATGTTTGCATGTTGAGTTTTTGAGGGTTTGGAAGTTGGAGACCTAGAAAGTTCCTGTAACTACCTAGAGAAGTAGAGAAACGACAAGAGTGTTTTCAACCAACAGAAAGTCTTTTAGAAGTATTGGAGAGCAGCAAGAAAACTGCTCATGCTGGTGCTTCTAGTGTCACCTTGGGGCTGCCATGATATGTATAATAACATATTAGCTTTAAAAAGTCTCCTTTGAGGCCACCCTGTCCTCGGAGGGCAGCACCCTGTTCAGTCAAAGTTAGGAATGAGTGACTGCCCCAGAATCCACAGTCGAAGACCTACGTGTCAGCAGGTTCCCTTCTGAGGTCTGTGGAAGGAATTCTGTCTCAGGTTACTCTCCTGGGTTTATAGATGGCTGCCTTCATGTTCAAAGTGCTCTTCTTTCTTGTCCATGAGTCTACGGCCAAGTTCCCCATTTTTATAGGGACAGCAGGCATCTTGGATTAGGACCCACCCTGATGTCCTCACTTTGACTTCATTTTCTAAAGAATCCAACACGAGATCACATGTCGAGGAAGCTGGGAGTCAGCACTCTGACGCATGAACTTGGGAGGAAGGATACACTGTTCAGCGGATCACATAGGCTTGGTTAAAAATTCAGAGACTCCTGGAGTGAGGCTCAGAGGGGACCGAGGAGAGAACAACATACAAACAAATATGTTCTAGACAAGAACAAAATCTCTCAGATCGACACAACCTTGGCCTTGGCACGGTGTGAGGCGTGCATGTTGGGCAGGGTGAGTCAAAAGGAAGAACAACCGTAAAGTACAAGGGAAATCTTTTTGAGTTTGTGGAAAGGCCTGATGGATGAAAGTGATTCTCTCGGGCAGAAGAGTCCACTGTCGAGAGCACAGGCCTGGAGATGAATATGGCAGTGTGGCCCGGGACAAGCTTCTTAACCACTCACACTTTAGCCTTTTGCTATTTTCATCCCAAATGCATGCTTCATAGGGTTCCTCTGAGGAAAAAAAAAAAAGATAATTCATATGAAAGTCTCAGAACTGAGTGGTTTGTTTCCATTAAGCACCGTGGGCTTTGTGCTGTGGTCCTGTGCGGCCCCGTGACTTCTGGGCTGTGGTGGACTCGGTTAAGGCACCTCTCCAGAGAGTTCCAATTTGAGGTCAAGGTCCTGATAAGCCACCTGCTGGGTGAGGTGACTGAGGTCTTCTGTTTTAAACTGGTTAAGAGCACAGAGCCTTTGACCTTTGTCACTGCAGGTAAGCTTGGCCTTTCAGATAGTTACCATAGGAACTGTCTGAAACAGTCTCTGCACCTGAGGGCGACCCTGACAGTAGCATCAGAGGAGACACCACGGGGTTATGGGAAAGTCAACTAAACTCTGTCCAGGTGGTCTCTCTGAGCCGAGGTGGATGTCAGTGCCTTCAGGCAGCTTCAGTGGTTTCCTGTCAGAGTCCTCATGACCC
Source organism: Dicrostonyx torquatus (assembly GCA_028555095.1). Classification (NCBI taxonomy): domain Eukaryota; kingdom Metazoa; phylum Chordata; class Mammalia; order Rodentia; family Cricetidae; genus Dicrostonyx; species Dicrostonyx torquatus. Next base: position 318,880 of record JAQHUG010000622.1, read on the forward strand.
AGCGTCCCTAGTCACCGGTGAGTCATGTTCCTGCAAAGAGGAAATAAGAGCAAGACCTGTGTGAGAGAACACAGCTCTCGGGCATGAATCTAACCTTGGCATAGTTCACGCCTAATCCTCTGCAGAAAGCTTCCACGTGCAGTCCCGCTTGCTTATTTGGAGGCTACATGGGGGCTGTTGTTTGAGGAGTGGGGCGACCAGAGAGCGGCTGTGGGAGGAGGGGTTCAAGCCTCACCGAGAAAGCCCAGGCTGCAGGATGGCACGCCCTGTTCCAGGATTAATCCTGACTCTTCCAGCTCTCACTGGCAAGTGAGAGGGCCAGAAGCCAGTGCAGAAGCCCGACCCCAACCGATCAGTCTTCAGACTCCACGCTTCTTACAACTTCATGGCGTGGATTGTCCTCAGCTACATTGTGACACCCCTTACAGAGATGTGGCAAATGGTTGCTTCTCCCTCCCACAGGAAACTGTCCTGGGAGTGGCAATGCCATGTGCAAATGATGGACAGGTGTTTTTGGATCACTAGCCCCAGTGATGATAAGAAGTTCATTTTATTAATATTGATTTTTTTCTCTGTCATTCAACTTGTATTTCTTTGCATGATTCAAGAGTCCAAAAAAATCAGTTCAGTGGAAGAGACATATTCCAACTATTTCTCAACCATTTATTGGAGCAAAAATTATTATTGCATTTAACAGAGAAATAACCTTTTCATCAATAAAAAAGAATTAATGTACTATGCATAAAGATTAGGCTTTAAATCTCAAATTAGTGAATAGTTATTTTTATGAGAATAATATTTATTCTGAAGGCTTATAGATGAAGGCAAATTAATAGGCTTTCCGTGTTGGGCAACGATGAATACTGTAGAACATAACCCGCATTTGTTGAGATCTTACTATATGTAAGCTATGGTACGGAGCACTCTGGAAGGTTAAAAAAGTAGCAACATCTCTACTCCAGAGGTCTTTTTTTTTTTTTTTTTTTTTTTTAGAGGCAGTATCACTAGTAAATAAAGGATAGATAAATCAATCAGTCAATAAATGATAAATAATAAGACTAGCATGTTTAAAAGGAAGAGGCCTCCGTCTGGAGATCAAGGATGACTTCCTGAAGGAAGGAGGAGCAGGGCCCAGCTCTGCAGCGGCAGACCCATGCATGCATCCTATCTGGCACAGTTAAGAAGCCTGGTTGAACATCTGTAAGGAAATGAGCGAGTTGGACGCTGTTGACAGAGAGGAGCCAAGGGAGAGTGAGAATGGAGCTCACACAGACTTTGCTAGGGAAATCCTGTGTTCACTGTCTGTGCCCCAGGCCTGTGGCAGGTGGGGTGGAGATCAGCGTGCAGGACACAGATCGGCCATCTGGGCAAAGGGCACAGCGGCCAGGGTGTGGGGAGGGAGTGGCAGATAAGTGCAGAGAGCTGGCATAGCCTGTGAAGGTCCTGGCTGGGGAGGAATCTGAGGACAAGGACTCCGTGTCTCAGCCTGGTTTCACTTGCATCAGGAAGCTGTAGGCTGATAACTGGCCCTGTGCATTCCGCTCCTGTTGAGCAGGAAGTTCAGCTTAAGAACACACATCCCTCAGTACCCATGGAGACCCCTTTGGTATCTAGGACATCCACACATACCAGATCCAGGCTCTGGTAACAGGGTGCGATGATGCGATGTTCTAGGTAACTACCCGCCTCCTCTTGTTCTCTCCAAGCCAGCTTCTGTTACCTAAACGCATAACTGGCTTTCATTTAAGAATACCTTTTAAGATTGGCTCCCGCTGTTTTCTTTCCCCTTCCTGTTAGTCTTCTTGACTGTACTACTTCACTTTATCGCCCATACCCCTTAAATCTCTTCCTTCCTCTCTCATAATTTCCTTTCTAATTTCATGACTTACAAATACAAATACAGAAGCACAAACACACGTATTACTTTCTGTTTTGTTTTGAGACAGGGTTTCCTGTCTCTATGAATCCCTGGCTGCCCTAGAACTCTCTCTAAAGACCAGGCGGGCCTTGAACTCACAGAGATCTGCCTGCCTCTGCCTCCCGAGTGCTGGGATTATAGTGTGCACCACAGCCAGGCATATTGCATTTTAAGACTAGGTTTGCATATAGAGGGAGACATTCAGCATTTGCCTTCCAAGTCTGCTGTACTTGGCTTGACATGATGGTTTCTTGTCACTCACTCACGGCAATCTTGTTTTTCAGTACCACACTTTCTGTCTGGGACATCTCATTAGCCCGAGTGCCTCATTGGTTGTAAGTGCCATGGGAATTGTTGCATTGTCCGGCTTTCTCATGTGTGTAAGGCGGACACATGCCCCTGGCCACCTCTAGTATTATTTTACCTGCGACTAGTTGAATCTGTAGGTTAGGAATTTGTGGATATATGTATCTTCTATCTTACTATTTCTTTGTCTTTGTATTTCCTATCATACTGTTCTAGAATATGGAAGACTCATAATTTGTTTCAATGTTTTTCCAAACCAAATAAGCAGTCATCAATAGTTAAGAAATACGTCATTTGTATTTAATTATAATGAGTTTAATCTAAACTATTTGGCATGTCTACCAAATTTACTCTTTTACAAAAACTAAATTTTAAACAGTCAAGGAATTAAGGAGTCTAAGAACCCGGAAGGACCATAATTTTAGCTTTTTCTTAAAATAGCCATGGGAACTTAGGAGAGGGTTGTTTAATTTAGGTGGTATGTGAGGACCGGGCACTGTATAAATGCCTCCACCTGTGTGACTGTGTGTGTCTTTGCCACCGCCGTGTCACACACGCATAGAAGAAGCAGAAAAAGCTCTGGAGTTTGGAGTTTGGAGTTCACCTGTCTTGTGAGATGTCTGCCTAGGCCACCACTGCCCTAAGGGGCTCCAGGCGGATTGCTCAACTTTGAGTCCGATTTCCTCAACCTTAACATCCCAACAAGAATTCCTTATTATTTGTATTTCATGCCTGTCATTATGTAATCATGAGGCATTTTCCACATGAGGACACTGGGGTACGGAGCAGTGAAATTGTTTACTTACGGTTGAAATAGGGCTGGGCAGCAGCCTGGGCGGCCTGGCTATATGCCATGGTCTGCCCGGTTCCGTGCTGACTCGAAGGGCTTTTCAACCAGGAGGTCTGAAGGTGATGACATATGTTGCTTTTGTCTCCTGGGCTTTGGTGAGGCTAAAGTGGGATAGCATGTTCCTCTTAAGACCATTGAAAAGTTTTATAATGATTAAGTTTTAATCACTTTTCTATGCTATTGATATTGGTAATGCGTAGTCAGTGTAGAAAACCACAAACAGATGAACTAACCCGGCGTCATCCGTTATCCCGAAGTATAGCAAAGAATTGGCTTTGGGATTTTAGTGAAATGAATACATGCTTTGATTTCTTGTTTGTAATTTTAAATTTTATTTATTTTGACTTTGGCAGTCTGGTATTGTCATTGCAGCCATGCTCCCTAGCAGGCCAAGTGGGAATTTTATTTACATACTGGAATCAGTTAGTCATGACACATGTCAGGATGCATGTTAAATTTCTGTGCAATAGGAGCTTTAAGGAGGGGTGGGGAAATAGCATGGGTTCTGTCGGAGCAGTGAAGAGCACGGGCAGCACTAATAGTCAGAAGACCAAGGAGGCGGCTGGGGAGGTCCCGGGGGGGGGTTGTAGACAGTCTTGGCTCCCCTGCACTTGAGGAATCTCATGCATTTGCAGCTTTGAACTGTGTAAATTCTCTGACCTAGCTCTTCTGGCATTGGCTGCAGCACATCTCCTCATTTTGGGGAACGAATAAAAATCATAAAACAAAATGCAAAGCAAAAATGAGTGAAAGAAACATGATATGCATATGATTTAAGACTCTTACATGAAGAAAGGCAATTACAGAAACGAAATTACAGAGCCCATCTGGGGACATTGGCTGGTGCATTGCTTTGGACAGGGCTAGAGAAGTTTCTCGAAGAGTGGTCATTCCACACGGTGGAGAGCTGGCCTCTCGGGATCCTATTTTGCTAGGTTTATGACAGGATATTCCCTGAAGATTCTGACTGTTGGAAAGACACGATTTAACAGTCTGGTAGCTAATATTCTTTATCTTTGGTTCCCTCCCAGGAGTCCAAGAGAAGATAGCAAGATGGCCTCCGCCCGACTTCACTTCCTGTGTCTTCTCACACTTTATTTGGTAAGTGCAAAGGGAGCTAGCTCATAGGACATTTTCTGACGTCCTTCTGCTAGCTCATGGGACGTTTTCTGACGTCCTTCTGCTCCACACCATGTAAAAAACGGCTATTCATGCTCTTTTTAAAGGTGGCCTATCAAAATTAAGTCGTTGTATAGAATGGGTATGATATGTTCTCACGGGCTGTATCTAAGAAAGGGTCTACAGGGCCCGTGGCTGCCCATCACTGAAAGGGACATGATATCCTCAGTTCTTAGAAGCCAATAAACCCTGTCATGGGCATGGCATAGCTCAATGTTTGTGTTTATGATACAGAGGCCCAAACCCAGGCCCTAGCACACAGACAAGCATCACTGAGCTGCAGCCCTGATGCACCCTTCACTGTCAACTCTGGCTGCAGAGAGGAATGGCAGCCGTGAGTCTAGCAGTCTGTCACCTAATCTTTAAACAACCGTGAAAACGAGTCCCAGAAACACATCAAGAAATGATTTTTTCCCTCTGTTCTTATGTTTCTATGCTCTGTATTTTTATTTTCATAAGTGGCTTGGAGGTTCCTCGTTAAGCCTGCTGTCTGACTGGAGCTGAAAGGCAGCCGGGCTTCCACTGAGCTTGGGTAGACAGCAGGAGGCGGTCCCTGCTCTACTCGCAAGGCCCCTGAGGTGCAGAAGGCAAAGTCTCACTGTCTTATGAGCCATGATTTTAGGAGCATTTTTACTTTTTTTTCTCCCATAAAAGGAAGTTTTTAGATTGATACACCTAAAATCTTGCTTCCTTTTTTTCTGGCACCCCAAACCAATAGATCAAATGTTAAGACTTCAAACGCCTGTGTTGTTTGCATGTTTAATGGTTTTACTCACATACACTATGCATCATGCACATGTACATTTTAACACATGTACATATGTCTTTTGATCACTCCCCCACACCTAATTGTTTTTTTTAAACATTGTGAAATGGAACCAAGAAGTCTTTCCAGGACCTCCTTCAAGGTTGAGGTAGGGACCGCTCTCATGGTCACACCAAACCCTGTTGTCTGACCCTGTTCTTCCCAGCTTTTCAAACGTCCTTTTCTACCCATATCGTCATAGGGGGACAGTAAAATCTGAGCCAGATTCAAATTCATGGCTGCCGAAAGGAAATGGACTGAGTCACTTCGGGCACTAAACCTCAGTTTTCTGTCCTTTGGGATGGGTTTAATCTCAGCGTTTGGATCAAAGAGTAGAGCGGCCTAAGCACTGAATGAGTAATGGCCACCAGTATCGCGACATTTTGAATGTCCAGCACCTACAGCCACGTGGACCCTGACCTTCCTGATGAAGGAGGTCACTTTAGGGGCTTTGCAGCCTCAGCACCTAAGGCAGAGCTGGGAGCTGGGTGGAAATAAATCACATGGTTATGAATCAGGAAGCACCATTGAGGTCGGAGAGAGAATGACACTCGACGGTAATACTTTGCTGGTGTCTGAGGTGACTTGCATTTCTCTCTCGGGATGGAAGCTGTCTTGTGTTTTTGCCGCTTCCACCAGGCCGTCCATTTCAGCTCTGGCGCTGTGGTTTGGTGACTCATAATGTACACATTCATTTTTAAATCTTTACGGCCCCAATAGTCGTATTAATGGGAGGGAAGGCAGATTTGCTGCTCTGATACGAGGATGCGACTTTGACCCCTGGACCTGCCTCTCCTTCCCTGCAGCGTGCTTGCTGGTCTGTATGTGGGAGTTTGTGGGCTAATGAAGTTTCCACTGGTGTGGGTAATCGCAAGGCTGATTGCTTGCTGGGTGGTCTCAGAGTGGGGCCCCGGAGCTTGCTGGGAGAGCCACAGAAAAATGCTGTCCTGACTTAGCCCTGTCCTCCTGCCTGCTTCACCTTCTCTAGAAGGAGACCTGAGACGGAGGGGAAGGTTCCTGGAGCTCAGAGAGCAGGAGGTGGCTGAAAGCCTAGAAAACTATTGTGGAAGTTAAAGACGCTTTTAGCTACAAATAGCAGGAAATTGGGCTTAAATAAATGGAGGGTTATTTCTCATAGAAACAGGAGGTCCAAGTGGTACATTCAGGGTGGGCCAACCATGCCATGGTGTACCATAGGCGGGATGCTTTTCTCTTTGGGCCACTATCGTTTTAGCTGGTTTGTCTCCTTACAGCTCAGGTGACTGCTCCAGTTGCAGATCCAAAGTCAATGGAGGGCAGGGTAAAATGCCAGCCATATCTGTCCTTCCCACCAGGAAATGAACACCTAGCCTCTTCATCTCCCTCCCCTCTACCCCATTCCTGTCAGGAACAGGAAGTATGGGACTCAGCTTCCATCTACAAGGGAGCCTGGGAGGGAATGCTTGACATTCCTCCCTCTGTGGTGGGAGGCAGCGGAGAGACTGGCGGTGGCTAAGGGCAGCTTGTCAGAGAAACTGCCACACGAGGGGAGAGAGGCCCTTGCTTTCCTTTGCCTTTTAAAATCAGACCAGCAGCGTCAACTAGCCAACATCTGGTGGCTGAGATGCAGCTCAGGACTCTCCCTGTCCCTTGGGCGCTGACTGGGTTATTCCCAGGAGGAAGTAGCTTGGTGGCAAGCAACCACTTGTTCTCCCTGAAGAAGGGGAAATGAATGATCTTCACTTCAAAACTTGCCATGAATGTGCCTGACTCTAACTTAACCCAGCTCAGCTCACCACACAATGGAGGCCCAGAAAGCACCTAGGAAGGAGGGATGCCAGCAGCCCGAATAGCACCCTGAATTCTGGTCTTGGGTGTAAGACTGATGGCCTCTCCACATGCTCTACTCCTTCAGGAGCTGTAGTAAGGGACAGTGGCGATGTCCCTTTGGCCTTGGAAGATTCTCCAGGGTTTGGAATGGTAGGAGTCACACCTTCAGGCCCTGCCTGCTACAGCCAGCTTCCCTCCCAACACCTTTTCACCCCCTGATGGGCAATAATGCCTATGGGTTGAGAAGGCTGGTTCTAGAGTTGTAGGTTCAAATTCAGCTTCTAGGTCCTCTGTGGGCACACAACTTTTCTATGCCTAGTTTCAACAGGGCTCACTGCGCTACCCTTCCCCATGGTCGGGTCATGGCCAGGGTTAAAGCGCTTAGCACAGACTCTTGCGAATACCAGCTGAGCAACAGTAGACTTTCCTTACCCTCCTGGCCTGGATTCCAGCGACTCTGACGGCTGCTAGATTCCTCTGGTCTTGGGATTTTAGAACCATGAGCGACCACTCTTTCTGATTTTATTATTTTTAAATGAATGTAAAGCGCTGATCAGTTGTGAGCTCGCTTTAAGCTTTTCTTAACACCGCAGTTCCGGTTTGACTAGAATTCCCCATGCCACCCTGTGCCAAGTAACCATTAAGCTAAACTACTTACATACCCCTCCCCCTTAAAATTCAACTGTCTTTGAGATGACTACAAACTCCGTTCAGGATGCTGGGACTGTGGCACAAATGTTGTCAGAGAACATTGGACATGGTGGAGGGGTTCCAAAAAGCTGGTAGAGCTCCTGGGAGGCCACAGACTTGTTAAGCTGGGTCAAAGCACTAAGTTCCTACCTCTCACACCCATGCTACACTCTGGGCTTCAATCTTGGAAGTCTCCTTGGTAACATGGGAGTTGAGATTGTTCCCCCATGGGATGGCAGCTCTCCTGGTTAAATAAGAAAAGGCAACACAAAGTTCATGGCAGACTACTTTGACAGGGTAGGAGAGTCCCTTAATGAAGCCCTAAGTGACCCCATACATTCACAGTGAGTGCTCATTGTCTCTTTCTTTATTAACAGGCGGGTGGCTATGGCCAAGAGGGGAAGTTCAGCGGTCCCCTGAAGCCCATGACCTTCTCTATTTTTGAAGGCCAAGAAGCAAGCCAAATCGTCTTCCAGGTAAAGCTGTGTTTGATCTTTGCCATCGTGGCTTTTCCTGCCCACAGTGGACCTTTGTTCCCGACTCTCCAGAACATTGGGGAGTAACATGGAGCTGGCAGTTCTTATCAGCAATGACTTTGGGAGCTGAGTTGCAGAGGTGGGTGGGTATAGCAACCCGTGGGTGGGTATAGCAACCCGTGAGTTGGATCTGGCATCCTCACACAGGCTTCCTTAATTGTACCTGTGGCCAGTTCTCCTGTTCCTATCACAGGGAGTTGGCATTGTGCATTCTACCTCTGCCCTGAGTGGAAAAGGTACTGATTTGGGGCGGTGCTGGCCTTTTAACCAATAGGACAAAAGTTAGTCATCTTTTCCGCCACAGTGGCACTTTTCATTTCATTTTCTGTTGTGACCAATGCCCTGGCAATGCAGGCAGTGAGGGTGTGTTTGGGCTCACAATGCCTGAGAGGACATAGCCATCATGGTGCTGAAGACGTGGCAGGAGGATTGAGATAGTCACAGAAATCAGGAAGTGGGGTCAGGCTATAGAGCCTCAAAGCCTCGTCCTAGGGGCCCAGTGATGCCCTTCCTCCACTGAGCTCTACCTGGAACTCCCCTACAGTCCTCAAAATCATGAATCTGGTACATGAGCCGGCGGGTAACATTTCACTTTCAAATAAAATTAGTGACCAGCTACTGAGGGTGGGGGGCAAATTTTGTGCTCAGGGGAGAAGAGATTTTGACTCAAGGTTTCAATCCCTGGTAACGTGACTCTATTTTCTGGACCTGTGGGAAGGTAGGGCACAGTGAAGGAAAACCGCTTGGCCTGTTGGGGAGGGAAGCAGAGGCAGCAGGAAGGGTCCAGCAACGACCTCTGTACTCTAGAGGTTGTCTCCCAGTGACCCATTCCTCTGAGTCCCCACTTCCTAAGCCCATTCAGCAAATGAGCTCATTAATGACTTAGTCGGCTAACGATGTTCACACCCTTACAATCAGCATCCCAAGCTGGGGACCAGGCCTTCTGCACATGAGCCTTTGGGGGCAGGTGATTCATATTCAAGCCATAATCCTGAGAGGTGATTGGGTTCCCATGGAAAGCAGCAGGGGCCAGGGAGATGGCTCAGTTGATAAAATAGAGCGCTTGCCACAGAAGCATGAGGACCTGAGGTTGGATCCTCAGCATCCACACATATGCAAAGCCAGACGGAGCAGCTCATACCTATAACTCCATCACTGGCGAGAAAGAGAGAGGTGGAACAATCTCAGGGGTTTGCTGGCCCAGCTAGTCTTGCAAAGTCTGTGAGCTCTAGGTTCAGAGAGAGACTCTGTCTTAAAAAATAGAGTGTAGAGGGCATAGGAAGACAAGTTTATGGGTAAGGGCACTTATTCTGCAAGCACAAAGACCTGGGTTTGAATTCCTAGCACCCACATAAAAAGCTGGACATGGCCACATGTGCTTGTAACCCTAGCATTGGGGGAAGAGGGAGGCAGATGGTGAGATTTCACTGACTGGCCAGCCTGCCCCAGATAGCAAGTTCTGGATCAGTGAGAGACTGTCCTGAGGCAGTAAAGCACCCAATGTTTTGCCCTAGCTTTCTTGTGTGCGCGCAGGGACATGTACACTGTGCACATACATACACACTTATGTACATGTGCCACATACAACATGCATCATTGAGATAATATGAATAGTAAGAGAGACTCCTGATGTTGAACTCTTAACACACACATATGAGAACACATACACAAAACCATATACACACGCACACACATACACCGCACGTGCACACGGCATCAGATTGAGGATTGACCTGAAGGTTGAGCGTGGAACCTCGGCTCCTCAGGACACTGAAACACCCTGGAAACGCATCAGAAGGTCCAGGCAGAGCCTTCTCTCTACAGATGGGCTCTGTCTTCTCCCCTGCTGCAAGCATCTTTATAACGCGGGACCTGGTGTGGGAACAGCTTGGCTCTCAGCTGTTCTCCAGGACACAGAGTTTCTTGTGCTGTTTTGCTCTCCTTCTGCCTCCTTGTCACAGAGTCAAGGAGGCCAGCTCATTTCTGACATAAACATGCTGGAATCTGGGACAGGAACCCTCCGTGCTCCCAGAGTCCATGTTCAACAAGCTTAAACGGCATATGACAATTCATCAGTATCCTACACATCACAAATGGGCTTGACTTAAGTTTCTGGTCAGAAAGATCCCTCCTCTGGCTGCAAGCTGGACAGGGCCAGGGAGAAGGCAGGGGTCTCTAGCATAAGGCTTCCTCATTTTCCACCCTGCCAGGGAAGAGAGCACAGGTTAGGGTCCCCTAACATTCTCTACTCATTTCCTTCGCAATCAGTACTCTACGATCTGGTAAGACATTTGCACACTGGGCATTTTGTTCATTTTTTAAAATTAAGCATAAGCAGAATGTCTCCTGTACACAAAGCCCTTTTCCACATTACAGGTGCACCAATGGCTCCTACCCTGGTGAGCTTCGTGCTCAGCAAAGCCGTGCATGGGAGAGTCTGATGAGAGGCTGGAGGTCAAAGGGCAGTAGAAGGAAAAGCGATGAGTTTAGCTTTGAAGTTGACGAGCAACACAATATTTGTCATGTACAAGTTTATATGTATATGATATGTGTGTATATATATACATTCACATACATTTAATCGGTTACTATATGTAATATGTATCAGCTCAAATACCATTTGCAGAATCGATTTTCTTTTTTTTTTTTTTGGTTTTTCGAGACAGGGTTTCTCTGTGGCTTTGGAACCTGCACTGGAACTAGCTTTTGTAGACCAGGCTGGTCTCGAACTCACAAAGATCCGCCTGCCTCTGCCTCCCGAGTGCTGGGATTAAAGGCGTGCGCCACCACCATCCGGCCAGAATCAATTTTCAAGGAAGATGGTAGTGGATGACCAGGACAGTTTCAGCATCTCTGGACTGAGTGCTGGAGTTAGAGGGTATAGAAGGGAGCGGTCACTGGGTCAGCAGGGTTCGGATGGTAGAGATGTTTGTGACAGGCAGTCCAGAGCTGAGGGTGGAAGCTGCTGACTCAGCATAGACTAGATTGTCTCATCATCCAGTGTTTGTTGCTAGGTACCTCTGTTGGCTTCTGGAAAGATGTTCCCTGTTGCAAGGAGGCCACTTGTTGGTTCCTGGCTGCCTGACTAGCTTAGACCCAAAATAATCACACAGAAACTGTATTAATCAAATCACCGCTTGACGCATTAGCTCTAGCTCCTTATTGGCTAACTCTTACATATTAATTTAACCAATTTCTATTAATCTGTGTATCACCACGTGACAGTAGCTTATCAGCTAAAGTTCCCAGCATCTGTCTCCGGTGGCTCCATTGCTCCTCTCTTCCCTTCTCTCTCCCAGCATTCAGTTTAGTTTTTCCCACCTATCTCTAATCCCTGCACAGGACCAAGACAGTTTCTTTATTAATTAACCAATCATATTCATAGTATACAGAGGGAAATTCCACATATATTTGTGATTGTACAAGCTAGCTCGGTGGTCCCGATGAGCACAGGCTGAAGGGGAAGAGTGGAAGGGTCTTGGGTGACTGCAATGGTCCAGTAGGGAGCAATGGGGCCCTGCTTAAGTAAATGCAAAAATGCTGATGCTTCTACAAATCCATCCAATGAAACTCCGTTCCCATGTGATATGATCAAAAGTTAGTTTTCTGTAAAAATTTTTTGATGTATATTTGAGTGTGGGTGTGTAGATGATATGGGGCAGGCCTGGTGGTGCAAGCTGACCCCTGCAACCCACACGGGGGTGCAAGAGAATCAACTCCACAGAGCTGCTCTCTGACCCACGCAGGCATGTTGCTGCACCCTTATCCTCCATCTCATCACACAGATATACACAAATAATAAAATTAAAAATAGAAGCTGCGCTACTATCACACCATCAAATTTCAGGACATTTCACCAGCACCAGGAGAAACCTTGTGCCATGAACAATCCTTCTCCAGCCCTCCTGTCTCAGCTCCTGAAATCATGAATTAGTTTCTACAGATTCGCCTACTTGGGGCTTTTCATGTAAATGAAATCATACTACACGTGTGAAACCGTACTATACATGGCCCTCCATACATGGCTTCTCTACAGACCATAATGTTTTCAGTGTCTATTCAAGTTATAGCATGTGTCTGAGCTTCCCTCTTTTGAATGACTGAATATTGCAAGGCTATACCACATTTTGAAAATTCACACACCAGTTGATGATCGCTTTGGCGGTTTTGTTTACCGCTGCTAAGGACAATCGTTTGTTCAACTTTCTATGAGAACAAGTTTTCTATCCTTTTTGGGGAAACATCAAATTTCAGGGTTGACATTTTTTCCTTTTATTAAAAGTAGACTTTTTCTCAGATAATATATCCTCTCTCTACTTCTCCAAGTTCCTCCCCACCTGGCCTCCCATCCATCCACACTCTTTCTGTCTCTCGTTAGACTTTGAATTTCATTCCATTGTGTAAGTGAAAATGTCTTTTGTATGGCTTCTATCCTTTAACTTTTTTAAGATTTTATCACCTGGCACAGAATTTATCCTGGAAAATATTCTGTATGGTTTCTTTTGTCGGATGGAGTACTCTGCTGGTGTGTCTGTAAGCTTCAAGGTTGTCTGTGGTGTTATTCGAGGCTGTATTTCCTTGTCCATTCTCTGTTCTATACATTATTGAAAGTGAAGTCTTGAAATTGTCGGTGATGACAGTTTCGATATCTGCACTATTTCTGTCAGCTCAGTCTCTGATACATTTTAGGGGCCGTCATCAGGCATGCAAGTGTTTGTAATAGCTGTAGTTTTCTGGTATCCTAACCCCGTATCATTTTTCCTTTTGAACAGAATCTCATTCTGTAGCTCAGGCTATCCTTAACTCACTATGTAGCCCAGGTTAGGAAGCTCATGGCAATCACTGTTGTCTTTGCTTCCCCAGTGCTGAGATTATAGGTATGAGCTGCCCTGCCTAGCTCTCCCTTTGATCTGTAACAGCAAATGCCTTAAGCTCTGTTTTGTCTGATCTCACTCCGCCCTCACTTTGAAGAATTCTTTTATTGGAGCAGAAGCGTTGCTCATCAATCTTCCTGTAGCATTTGGAGTGTGGGACTTGACTAAGGAACCCTTTCGTTTCACTGAGTTCTCGTGTGTCACGTGCCCTCCTGCTGTTTCGGAGATCATTTGTCTTTCAGACTTGATTGTGGTGATCTAGGACCACACGACTGTGATTTCAGCCTTCCAGAGTTCACTGGGTTCTTAGGCGCATCTGTGACTCTCACACTTGGGGGATTTAGGACAACCTCAGGTCTCCTTTCACTCACGGCCCCCACTTGGGACTCTGAGAGCACTTGCGTGCATTTGCTTGGTGGTGCCCTGCTGGCCTTTCCAGGCATTCATTTCTGTTCATATTGTTGCTTTCTTTTTGAAATTAAGTTGGACAACCATCCATTTCCAAGTTCTCTAATTTTTCTACTAGGTCGAATCTTCTTTCAGTCTTTCCTCAATTTTTTACTCCTTCAATTCCAGAATTCCTATTTTTTTTTCAAAAAAAAAAAACAAAAAAAAACCACCAAACAAACTTACGTCTGTATTCCCTATTTGGTAAGACATTGTTTTAATGTTTTTCCTAGTCCTCTAGAGATGGCTTCCCTTGGCTCTGGATCTAAAATAGGTCACTTAAGATCTTTAGTAAGTTCAACGCTTTTGTATTTATAACGTGCAGTAGTTACTTATTTAGTTGTAGGTCGCACAGTCATTTTATGAAGACTAGACAGTCTCAATAATGTAGAGTGGCAATCTAGACGCCCTACATTTTCTTCCCCAGGGCATATTGCCACTGCTACTTCTTACTTGGCTTTTGTGACTAAGTCTGCCAAGCCAGCATACATTGTCACAGTTGGCCACTGAAGTCCCCGCTCAACTTGGTGCTCAGTTAGCACCGGACGGAGATGATCTTAGGTGCATTGGACCAATAAACCTAAGCCTGTACAGACGGGCACTTTGAGTGTGTCGGAGCACACCTTCAGGAGCGTGGCAGGCAGGGCACTTTGAGTGTGTCGGAGCACACCTTCAGGAGCGTGGCAGGCAGCGTGTGGCTCTGCCTTTCCCTTCATTTCCTGCTTGTGCAGAGTCTCAGTGCCAGCCAGAGGTGAGAAGCTAGGGCCCTCTCTGGCCTGTTCTGGCACGCTGGCCCTTCTGCTAATGGGTGAGCCTCCAAGAAGGAAGGACAGCTCATTCTCCTGTGGACAGTGCATTCCCCAGCTTTTCCTTCAAAGGCTGATCAGTTTCTCATTGCCTTCAGCTGTAGTTCCTGCCTCAGCTTCAAAGCAGCTATGACTGACAGTTCTTAAAATGGTTTTTTAAAAAAAAAACTATTTTTATTTCTTCTTTGAAAATTTTGCAAGTACAATGTTCTCTTATATGCAATGTATCTTAATCATATCTCTCCACTCCCCAATTCAGTCCCCCTCCCAGGACGTTCCCAATATATCTCCCAAATGATTCTAGGTCCTCTTTTTAAGTGTTTGTTTTATTAATGTTATTTTTAACCCCTGACTCCAATTAGTGGTGCCCTTATGTGTGTGCATAGTATGAGGTTTTCCCCTGGGGCATAGATACCTACCAGGGGCCAGACCTCTCCTAAGAATAACGATTCCCTCCCCACGGCAGCCATCAACTGCCAATACTTCCTAAGCTAGGGATGGGCTCTACTAATCCTTCCCTCACCCACGGTAGAATTTTAACTCGGTTCCCGTGTACAACAGCCGTGCCGTGTCTAGAAGACAGCATTTTCCTTTTACCCCTCAGGGCTTACATTTTTTTCTCCCTTTCTTTAGGGGTGTCCCCTGAGCAGGGTATTTATTTATTCAAGGCAGGGGCCTTGCTATGTAGCCCTTGGTTGGCAGGGTGCTCACTATATATCCTAATCTAGTCTAAAACTTGCAGTAATCCTCCTGCCTCAGCCTCCTGAGTGTCGAGATGGCAAGTGTGAATTCCGATTCCCGCAAATTGCTGATGGTTCTTTTCAATAAATGTCCAGGGGTGTTATAGTGGACGAGCGCTGACTGCTATAAAAAAGACAGCAGCTGGCTAGATGATGATGGCTCTCTGCCAGTGGCTTTGAGAGCTCCTGTCCCCTTCTGCCCTCTGTCACACTGTGCAGGTGCAGTTGTTGGTCTCCAAGCCTACTTCTGGTTTTTAGGAAGTCAGGGGAAAAGATGAGTTAAAACAGCACGGGGGTGCTTATTGACATCCAGTAGGGTTTTGGTTTATTCCTGATGCTCAGACGGTCAATATGCTGGTGTTTACAGCTTCCTACCAGCGCTTACATTGCTTTTATGGAGGAACATCAGTGTCCGTCCTTCTTCCCTGACATCAGACTCTCTTAGAACACTAGTGCCGTCCTTCAGTGTCTAATAAACCGTGTAATCTCAACCTCACTTCGGTTGTACACCCATTGATTTTGTGTATTTTAAAATTTTATTTTCATGCTTGTTGACATGTGGCTCTGTGACAGCCACAGCCTGGCGTTACTCTTCTGGCTTCCCTAATCACACAGTGACAGTGCTGTCCCTTGTCCATAATGAGACTTTTGCTTTAAGAATTCACAACTGTGTAGATATCTGAATTTCCTACACTCCGCTAGTATAGGAAATAGCTCCCTTTATACTCTAAGTATATAATTCATGTTTAAAAATTCCAAGACAAATTTTGTATAGCATTGTTTACTATCCATGACTATATTTTGCCCCTCAAGTCATTTCCAGAGAGGTTATATAAATTACACCCCATCAATAATATATGTATTTCTTTATAGCCTAATACCTATGAGAAATACTTAAATTATTAATGAAGTTGAAAACTTTTATATATTCCTAGTTTTATGTAAAATTCCTACTTTTTAGCTGTCGTCCTGAAAGGAGCTACAACTCCCTCATGAATAGTGGCTGACGGCTGGTCAGGTTTCCCACATCATAAGAAGTCAGCACGGACAAGCATTCAGGAGGACGGGATTGTTTTCCTTAACTTTAGCTTGCATCTCCATCTTGGTCACAACTTGGAAAGAGCTAAATAGCATCCTTTTGTTCCAGCAATAAAGCCACTCAATAAAGATGACTTTAGATGCTGGTAGATACTCAGTGAGAAGAATCTTCAGCTCAGCCAGTTTGCGGCCAGACAACCTTTCCGAGATATGTTGAATAGTGCGATCCTTTATTGGGAGAAACGTGTTCTGAATGCTACATAAACAACGCACAACAAGCGTTCAGCATGCACCCTTGTAAAGGGCCCAGGGCTTCTTATTCAGCGTTTGCATAAATAAAATACCGAAACTGGCGACTTTCTACAGATTCGAGAACATCTGTTCCCTCAGAGTCTAATCGGTGTTTTTCTTTTTCTCAGTTTAAAGCCAACAGTCCAGCTGTGAAGTTTGAGCTAACGGGGGAGACAGATGGCATCTTTATGATAGAAGAAGATGGACTTCTGTATTACACCAAAGCCCTGGACAGAGAAACCAGGGCTGTTCATCATCTCCAGGTGAGCCGAGGCCAGAGCGCTGGAACTTCAGCTTCCTGGAGCCCCCCAGCACCTCCTGAAGTTAGCGGCAAACTGTGCGATCCTCATATGACCTTCCTCCCTCCCTCACACTCTCCCTCTCTCCTGTCTTTCCTCCCACCCTGCCTTAAAACCAACTACAGAGGGGCGTGGCTTTTTGACTAGAGTAATCCAATTTACATGACCAAAGTCCTCAGATGACCTTACTCATTCAGGTCCTGGGGCTGAACCCCAGCGATAAGCCTCTGATGTGCCCTGGTGCTTGGCCTGTGGCTGTGGTACAGAATCCACACCCACAGCAGAGGCAGCATCAGTGCTGGGCAGAGCCACTGGGGCCCCAGAATGCAGAAGGAACTGATAGTCAGAGGCCTTTCCTTTCCCCCAGAGCTGCCCAGTGGTTGGCTGAACAGCTGGGGATGGCAGAGAGCTAACTGAAAAAGAGCAAGCTGGCAGTGGTCTGTCCCCTTCTGCCACGGCTCTGTGCACTGACCACTGAGCCAGCTCTGAGGAGTCATAGCACACCATCATCTATAGCAGGATGTGCCCTGGGTCCAGGACCCGTCACGGCTGGAAAGCCGCTGCCATCGTCAGGCTGACTTACCTGATTGGACCCCTATTTTAGCAGCACACAATGTGGGCTTTTGTGGGTTCTTCTCTTCTGCAGTCACCAGACCATTGGTCCTGGGGGTTTTAGGTTCCTGTAGGGGATTCTGGGCATGTGATCTGAAGCCCAGGGACACTAAAGCAGTTTTCTTTTCCTCAATAACAGCTTGCAGCCCTGGATTCTCAAGGAAACATAGTGGAGGGCCCAGTCCCCATCACCATAGAAGTCAAGGACATCAACGACAATCGACCCACATTTCTCCAGTCAAGATACGAAGGCTCGGTGAGGCAGAACTCTCGCCCAGGTAATAGGCAGGAACCTGACTATGACGGGTGTGACTGAAGAGTGGGGTTGTGTGACTGACAGTTGCCACTATCCCTCTCAAGAACCTACTGCCTTATGCCCATTTTGTGGCGCTCTGAGTGTTGTGTGATTATACGTACTGCTCTGGACCAGAGTCTCCGTCCTTGGTTCTGTTGAGTCTTGTGTACTGTCGGATGCCAGAAACACCCCCACTCTACACTGTCACAATCAAAATGTCTGTAGGAGAGCTGGAGAGACTGCTCAGTGAGGGCCCCGGCTGTTCCCAAGCACTCGTGCTGGGTGTCTCACAATCCTGTGACTAGCTCCAGGGGATCCAGTGCCTCTGGCCCCGGTGGGCACCGCACTTGTGTGCACATGCTCACCCACCCCACATAACACAAACAAAGGAAATCCCCAAGAGTTTCCAGAGCTTGCTCTCCCACAGCCTGTGGGATGCTGTCGGTGCCTGTTCTTATGGCTGCCCCCCAGCTGTGGCCCACTCTTCCTGATATCTCCGTCACCTCCTATCAAGTAATCATTTGTGTCCCTCAAGCTTCTCCTTTTCTCAGTCTTCAGTACCCATGAGTAACCATTCAGGGATAGCTGTGCTGTCCCTGTCCCTTCTCCCTGGGTGGCATACAACGACTCACACGTGCAAACTTGGCTACATCAGAATCTTCCAGACAGTAACAGTCTTTTTCTCCAAGAATCAAATCTTCTAGAGAAGTAATTTTCAAAATTTGGTGGCTCAGGACTTCTGTGTTAACTTACGAGTCGTGGGGAACTTACACAAACTTTTGAACCCGTGAGTTACACCTCGTGGTTTCCTGGTCAGTGTTTAGTGGCCGCCTCTCCTGGGGTGAGTGAGAGGAGAGTGGTTTGTGGTATTTGCAAACCATGGTACAAATGGTACAAATACTCTACCCTGACCTTTTTCAAATTATCGGTGCTATCAATAAATGAGTTTTATAGACTTTGCACCATTTTTATAAGCAGTTCATAAAATTTTTAAAAGTAATTGTCTAAAAATTTCTGAAAATTCAAAACTGTGCTCTCACACGGCGAGTCCAGCACAGCACTGGCTGACATCTACCCACACTTACTGCCTAGAAACTGAAACACTTGTTTATTAAATAATTAAAAAGAACACAGAAAGTTTAAAGAAAATGTATTTTTCAAGACAAAAATAAATTGGTGAGAAAAATGCCTTTGTTTGAATCTTTGCAAATGTCTTCAATGTCTAGATGAATAAAAAACAATTGGGCTAATGGTGTGTTTCTACATTCATGCTGTTCCCAGATGCTATTCTGGTTGAAGTCGTACGTGACAAAAAATAGCCTCATACAGATCTGTAGTTTAGGAAAAGAACATCTTAATAGCAATTTCAGATATCGTAAACGTTCTTTGATATAATACCTAAACTTGAGAAGTGGTGTTTCTTGTAGATGAGTAGCCCTCATTAATGGTGTATTTTGTACTATTTCACATTAAAACCTATCGCATTATCTTGTTCTTAAATGGGTCTTTCTCACATGTGATTTTAACCATCATAAACATCTTGAAATATGCCCAGGGACTCCTGTAGGTTTCTGGGCCAAACTCTGAGGAAACGCTATTGTAGGGAGAGGGAGCTAGATGAAGATTAATGTCTGCACTCTTCGGGACTCGAACACCTTCTCCCGTCCGATCTCTGCATCTCGGGAGGCAAAGGCAGATATAGATGGTTTAAGCTTTAATTTTCTCTTTCTGTGTATGTTTGTTACCAGGGAAGCCATTCATGTCTGTCAACGCCACAGACCTGGATGACCCCAACACTCTCAATGGCCAGCTTTCTTACCAAATTGCCATCCAGCTTCCCTCAGTCAACAACGTCATGTACTTCCAGGTCAACAACAAAACTGGAGCAATATCGCTGACCCAAGAAGGTAAGTCAAGGCCAGCCCCTCACGAATCGTCGGGGGAAGGCCTGCCACCTTCAGAGACACGTCCTTTCTTCGTCTCCTCCCCTACGTACTTTAGGATCCCAGGAACTGGATCCAGCTAAGAACTCTTTCTACAACCTGGTGGTCTCCGTAAAGGACATGGGGGGCCAGAGTGAGAATTCCTTCAGTGACACCACATCTGTGGACATCACTGTGCGGGAGAACATCTGGAAAGCACCAGAACAAGTGGAGATTACCGAAAACTCAACAGAGCCGCACCCCATCAAAATCACCCAGGTAGCGTCCAGGTGACGTTGACAGCTAACTGCTGACTATGATCCATACCTTGTGGTGTACAGACCCGTCCTCACTGTCTTCCTGTTGTTTGACTATACACCTTTTACATCATGTAATTACAAAGAAAATTAAGTAGCCAAGGCGCTACATCTCTGGAGTTTATCATCACCAGCAGGAAACACATGAGTGCACGCACGCACGCGCGCGCACACACACACACAGAGTCAGAAGGGAGACAACTCACACTCACTTTAGAAGGAGATGCTGTAGTGTTTTATTCTTCACATCAAGCAGTGTGGAATAGAAGTGCTTTATAGTGGGCTCTGTGGCATGTGGGAAACCCTCAATGCGTGTTGTCAGTAACAATGTCAGAGGAGCAGGCACTGTCTCGATATCAGGTCTTACCATAAGAGTACTTATTTTTAGCCGGGCGGTGGTATCACATGCCTTTAATCCCAGCATTCGGGAGGCAGAGGCAGGCTAATCTCTGTGAGTGCGAGGCCAGTCTGGTCTACACCGCAAGTTCCAGGACAGGCTCCAAAGCTACAGAGAAACCCTGTCTCAAAACAGTACTTTTTGGTTGTTTATAAAATAACTCTGGGGGTTGGCAGTTATTTTTATTCTTGAAGTCTTCCAGACTTAAATATTTGATGGGGTGCACCTTGTTTATGCACAATGTGTCTTGACAAAATGAATAAAGAAGAGTCTAAGATAGTAGTTCTCAACCTGTGGGTCGAGACTCCTTTGGGGGATTGAACGACAGGGGTCACACATCAGATGTCCTGCTTATCAGATGTTTACATTACAGTTTATAACAATAGCAAAATTATAGTTTTGAAGTAGCAACGGAAATAATTTTATGGTTGGGGGTCTCCACAACATAGGGAACATGTTTGA
This sequence comes from Dicrostonyx torquatus, assembly GCA_028555095.1. Classification (NCBI taxonomy): domain Eukaryota; kingdom Metazoa; phylum Chordata; class Mammalia; order Rodentia; family Cricetidae; genus Dicrostonyx; species Dicrostonyx torquatus. The sequence goes on from JAQHUG010000622.1 coordinate 339,473, forward strand.
AGGGTCACAGCATCAATGAGGTTGAGAACCTCTGGTCTAAGGCATCTTCTATCGGTGTTAATTCATCTTAATCGTGGATTCCAGCACCCATCGCGGTTTGGTCTTTGAGTACTCCCGCTGTGAAGTGTGCTGTGCTTCACAAACGGATGGTACAATCCGTCAGAGCTCTGGAAGAAAACCACCCACAGATGTGTCCATGTATTTGCAAGAATTGCTTCACGGAGGGAAGAATTCCCTTGTCTGCTTGTTTTTGAAATTAGTTTAGGTCGAAGATTTTTAAAAACTTAACTCAGCTGTCCTAAGAAATCGCTGACATGCGGACAGAGTTGCGAACATTCTGAAGTGAGAACCGAGAAGCTGTTCGCATTTCCTTCTCAGTGTGCTTGCCCGTACACCTCTTTGCTCACCGTTCACGTTGGCCACACAGGTGCAGTGGAATGACCCGGGAGCTTATTATTCCTTAATCAACAGCGAGAAGCTGCCGCAATTCCCATTCTCCATTGACCAGGAGGGAAATATCTATGTGACTCAACCCTTGGACCGAGAGGAAAAGGACTCAGTGAGTAAGATGGAAAGTCTCACAAGAGACAAGACAAATCTTACGTCTGCTTAGAGTTGAGGACAAAATTAACTGTGCACCGGAACACCCATGCTCTAGATCCTAGAAGTTAATGGACTCTCAAAGATTTGCTAACTTTCCCACAAGCCCAGGCAATTCCATCCCCCGCGCCCCCCCCTCCATTTCTCAGTTCTAAATGCATTGACAGTAAGGCCAGAGGGGGTGAACAGAGCAGTCATCTCCTCTTCCTATTAAAGTGGACAGGGAAGGAGTCTTAATTCTGACCTTGGTATTGCAGCATGTTTTCTTAGCGTCTGCCAAGGACGAGAGCGGAAAACCACTTGCATTCCCTGTGGAAGTTCGTGTGAAAGTTATTGACATTAATGACAATCCACCAACGTGTCCGTCTATGACCGTGTTTGAAGTCCAGGAGAACGAAATCGTGGGTAAGAGACGAGAGCTGTCCATGTCCGAGGCTCCCCTCACGACAGGAAGACAGAAGTCATGGGGCACCGATCCAGGAGATGAGGATGGTCAAGCCATTTGGAGGCTACCCATCTCATGGGGGAAGAAGATAGTGCAGTTTTCTTAGACCAGTGAAGTCATTGTTAGTAAAATAAGTTGTTCAGGGTCTCAGGATGCTACCTGTTTCTTGGGAAGTAAGAATTTGTTTTGTAAAAGCACAGCATGGAGTCTTTGAAGGAAAAGGAACTCTATTAGAAATCAACTGGATATGTTTCCTATGTGCATAGACAATGTACCTCCTTCCTGAGGGATTGCTACTCAGTTTAGCTATCAAGACACACACAGGTAGCACCAACTTATTTCTGTTAAGGTTACAGTGTCTTCTTTGGTGTCTATGTACTGTCAGTATCTTGTAGGACTTGTATTCCCAGGTCTTAGCAGTACAAACTGTAACTCCTGGTTCCTACCTGGGACTGAGACCAGGAACTGGAGCTTCTCATGAAGTCCCTCCCTCCTTAAGATAGTCCTAGATGTTCTCTAGGGTTGCTGTGTATGTCCCCAAATCAGCGTGGGCTGTCCCTTGTCTTGCTTCAGCCCCTCAGAGACAGGGTACTCCTTTCACTCTGGTTCATCCAGAGCCGCCCACCTCTCACCACAGCTCTCCCTGTGCCTCAGGCAGCTGGGAGTTTCCTGTGGAGAGAACAGCACCGTGTTCTTAGCATCACACATGCTTACCAAGAGAAAATAGTCAGAAGACTTTCCTTGGGAGGACGTATGTTACCACATAGTTTTTTCACTTGTGAGGCAAAATCATGACGATGGTCCCTGAGTCCAGGCCATGTGCCCTGTGGGTGCCCAGCTCCACTCAGGTACAGAACTTCCCTCTAAAACCCACCCCTTTTAAAAAGAGTCTGGAGAAGCCAGTGAGGTAAACTGAGGTAAAGGCAGGGTATAATCCAATTCAAACACGGCACTCAATTCAAATAAACCTCTGGTGGGGTTCTTGCTGCATGTAAGGATCCCACCTTGGACCTGGATGACCCCACAATCTATCAGAACTTGCCCAGGGCTGGTGGAACACGGAATCACATCCACTGACCTCTGGAGACCCTGGGCATGGAAAACATAGGGCCTTGGCATGTGGGATAGCAGGGGTGTGTGTGAGAGAGAGAGAGAGGGAGAGAGAGAGACAGAGAGAGAGACACACACACACACAGAGGGAGGGAGAGAGAGAGAGAGAGAGAGAGAGAGAGAGCATTCCCTCTCCTGTCTTAAAGCAAACGAAAGAAAAACAAATACAAAAACAAGGTGGGTAGCTTCTGACTTCCACATCCACACATATGTACATGTACGCCAATGCACACACAGGCACGTAGGGTGAGAACCCAACGGTAGGCCTTAATCTAATCTGACTGGAGCTCCTTTGATAAATTTGAATGCCAAGGTACAGAGAGAAGATGCGTAGAGAGGAAGAAAGAGCCAGGGAGAGCAGCTTGGAGGAAAGCAGCCTTGTCAACCCTTGATTTCAGGTTTCCAGCCTCTATGCCTCTGAGGAAGCAGGTTTTTGTTATTCCTCTCAATCTACGATATTTTCTGCAGTTACTGGCTAATTAATCCACCACAACAAAGCATGCCATGAGAAAATGTGAGGAACCAAAATAATCCTAAATGTTTTTGCTCACTCCCCCAAAGTGTCCCCTGCGTTTTCTAGGAAGCTGCATTAAGAATCTCATGGAGCTGGTGTGGGTGATTGTCCTTTCTCCTCCATAGGTAGCAGCATTGGGTACCTGGCTGCCAGCGACCTGGATGAAGCCAACACTGTCAACAGTATTTTGAAGTACAAACTTGTAGACCAAACCCCCAAAGTTCCCTCAGATGAACTCTTTCTCATCCAAGAATACGAGGGAAAGGTCCAGCTAGGTAAACGCTCCTTGAAGAAACAAGACAGCCCTCAATACAACTTGACAGTAGAGGTGGCTGACAAAGGTGAGTGCTGCCCCTGTGGTTAGGAGACAGTGATTGTTCCTCAACTTACAAGTCAAGAGGCCATTCTCATGCTTCTAGAATTCTCTGTTTCCTTTGTGAATTCGAGAAGCCCAGATGTGGCTGTTTTGACATGGGCTAGAGGTGCGGATCAAACCCAGATGTGGCTGTTTTTTTACATGAGCTAGAGGTGCAGATCAGGCCGCATTTTGTTGTTTTTGGTCCTCTGAGAGCCAGGAGTCGAGAGGGATTTGGTGAGCATCTCAAAGGAGATGCCTGTGGGAAGAATGGAAGGGAAGCTGTGAACTCTTGGAGATCACCAGACAACAACACCGGCTTGACTGTGTTGCAAGGAGCACTGACGGGGATGTTCTGGACCAGGAGCAGTCTGAGAATTCCAAATGGCTGTCAGGAATTCTGCATTAGCTCTGGGGATAGGCCTGTTTCTGCACCACTACTAGTTCAGTAACTGGGGGCAGCCTATGGGGATGAGGCCTTGGTGCAAATGCATTGCTGGGCACAGCATAACAGTGCAGCCACCAGGTTGTTAGTCTGGTTGTTAGAAGTCCACCAGGTACAGGTTCGTGGCTACAAAACAGGAGAGTGACCTCTCTTTCCCTGTCTTTGCTTTCAGACCTAGTGTTCGCATATAAAAGTGGTAGAGAAAATGTCTTTGGAGAGTTTTGCCTTTTCTTATCTGCTTCTCAGTGTCTGCCGCACAAAATACTAGGAGACTTTCCCCTTAATCCTTGTAGATTGTCAAAGCAGGTGGCTCTTAACCTCTGTTGGGGCAGAGGAATTTCATGGAAACTTCCCATCCTCAAATCTATCTCCACATCCACAGACAAATGTGGTACCATTTCTGGGGCACTCAGATTCCTAGGAGGTAACTGTTCTATGAAATAGTTCTGTAATTGTTTTCTGAGGACCACAACTTACATAGGTGTGGGGGAGAAAAGAACATTGGTTCATATGTATGTCTCATTTTTTGCTTTTCTGTGGTTGATATCCTGGGAGAACTTGTATTCTGTCAATTATATTTTAAATAAACACTGATTGGCTGATAACCAGGCAGGAAGTATAGGTGAGAAAACCAGACAGGAAATGAGGTGGGGCAGTGAGAACAGGAGTAGTCTGGGAAGAAGGAAGCTCTCCCAGGAGTCCTGCCCAGAACACAGAAGAAGCAGGATGTGATCTGCCCCACTGAAAAAGGTACCGAGCCATAAGTTATGGAGACCTCTGTGTGATTTTCTTTGGGACTTGCCAGCTGTGGGAATTGGGCAGGACAGAAACCCCAACAAGCAGCGAACCTCATGCTACAAACTTGAGTTTAGCAAGCTCCAGTAAAAGAAAATGCCTGTCTTTCAAGTTCCCAGAAAAGCTCGTAACTCAACTCATAGTGAGGGTCTGATGCTGTCCAGCACTATGTTAAAAGACACAGGAAACCCCCATTCGTGGTGAAGTGGCAGAGTCACACTATTGGCTGCTCGTGCTTTCAGTGTCTGGTTATTTGCCTTGCCAAGGCATTAGCAATGCACAGATGAACAAGACCCAGTATCAGTCCCTAAGGGAGTGCTTCTTTTTTCAAGGAAAATGGACATACAAGTCAACAAGTTGTAGGGACACATATAAGGGAGCCCACAGATGAGTGAGAGCAGGCAAGGCTGTCAGAAGGTTAGTTTACCTCACCCCCAAAGTTTAGGTGAGCTAAATTTTGAAGGATAACTTATGGAAGAGTGGGGGTTCCATGTGCAAAGACATCAGAACCTGAAGTAGTTTATAAGTGTGAGAGTATAGGCATCGTAGAGATGGCTCAGGGGTTAAAATCCCTGGCTGCTCTTCCAGAGTGACTCCTGTTTGGTTCCTAGGACCCATGGTGGGTGGTTCATAACTGCCAGTTCCAGAGGATCCAACATTCTTCTCTGGTCTTTTTGGGCATCCATCAAATGAGCAGGATTTTGTCTCATGCATCTGTGATCCCAGGACTGGGGAGTTAGAGACAAAAAAATTTTCCTCAGGGACTCATACCCTGCCTGCTTAGCCTATTTGTCATGTTCCAGGCCAGTGAGAGACCCCATATCAAGAAGCAAAAGGTGGATATCCCCTAAGGAATGACACCGGAGGTTGTCTTTGTGTGTACGTGTGTGTGTGTGTGTGTGTGTGTGTGTGTGTGTATGCACACATTAATAAGAAGAAAGAGCCTGGCAAGCAGGAAGCCCATCATGTCCCAAATAAGGCTTTTGCGGAGACTAGCGCTAATAGGTTCCAAGCCCTGTACCAACCCATTTCTATCTGCAAATGTTCTGGGGATCAGCTCCAACTTCCATCAATATCTGTTTGGCTATAATCAGATTAGAGATTGTATTCAGCTTCCTGGCTAATGCCTTAAGCACAAGCTCTGGGGTGATTATGTGGGCGGATCAGTGAGGACGACAGCTGGAAGAGAAGGTTTTCTCCAAAGGGGCAGCCAGATAAAAGACGCACAGTGAAGGGAAGCTAACAAGAGGCAGGATGTGGGGGAGTCAGGGGTGGGGCTAGGGGTGCTTCACCACCCCGAAGCTTGAAAGGACTTCAGGAGACAGGAAGAGGGACATGCCTCTTCTTTCTTCTTGTCCTTCCTCCAGTTTCCAGCCTAGTCACTCTGGCAGAAACCAGCTGTTAGTGGAAGGACAAGGGTGCCACTGATCAGGTTCATACAGCCTGGATCAGAGCAGATGAACTGATGAGGCACAGAGACATATGGTGACATGCTCTCACATGTCTGGGGTATGGAAAAGCCAGAATTCAAATAATGGGGTCACAGAGCTGAGCACATTGTTTTATAGTTCAAAAGATGGCAGACCCATCTCCCTGAATAAGTTACTCTCTTCTGTCATTCTGGCTTCCTCCCTAGATAGGCTCCCACAACACACTTACCAGTATGCTCTCCTACTCATTTTGGATCTAGGAGCCACCTGTGCCATTTTCCCAGGGTTCTGTGAGCTACCTCTTAGCCTCCCTTGGAGGTGAATTATGCCACTTTCTTCCTTACTTGGAGAACAGGAACGCTGGTGGCCTTGGTCCACTCCACTGTGCCAGGTGGGGCTGATGCTGGGCAGATGGTCTCAGAGAAGGAAAGGCAGCCTGTGGGATGTCAGCTGCATCCCTGCAAGGACGGTTTTGCTTTGGACTTCAGAGAGTACATAACATCTACCTGTAGGGAAGGGAAGCTGCTTCACAGAAAAGCAGCCATCCTGCATGGCGAAAAGGCCCTCCCTTAGACGGGGCAGTCCAGCTTCCACATCCCCTTGATGACCTGCTTGTGGGTGAGGTAGGGAGCAGAGCAGCCTCCATTTTTATGAACTGTGAAACAGTCACAATTGCTGTCACATCATTTGCCAGTATTTCTTTGCCAAGTCCTGATGCCAATGTATGATTTCCAGTGAGAATTCTGTGCTATGACTTTGGTTTTCAGATTTCCAGACCCTCTGTTTGGTGCAAATCCACGTTATTGATATCAATGATCAGATTCCCATCTTCAAAGTGTCAGACGTGAGTAGATGCCACCATTTGTTTTATCTTCATTTTGATCACTGTTTGATTTAAACAAAAACACAGACAAAGCATCAGGTAGCCTGGCCAATGCACCAAGCCAAACCAGGTGCCATCTTCAGCATCTTTAGTCTCCAGGGACACTAGGATGAACTAATAATATCTGGGAATGTTTGTTTACAAACTCCTGCCAGCAGCTCCTCAATCCAAAGGCTGCTTAGAAGCTACAGCCCCAATCTTCTTCAGATTGAAAGCTGGATGGCTGCCTGTGGCTTGTCACAGAAGTTTTCATGCAATACACAGTAGGTAGAGTGCTCCTTGATCTTATCCAAGCATTTGGTAAAAAAAAAAATAGCATCAGAAATTCTGGCAACTTTAACTCATTTTGTATTTAACCAGGTAATAGGAAAGGGGAAAAAGCCTAAAAAGAATATGTTCCATATATTTGCAGGAATTAGAATTGGTATAGAGTCAGAAGGATCAGTATAGGAAGGACAGCAAGGAGAATGCTGTAGTCATGGTGTACATTACCCTCACATCCTTAAAAGGGATGCCTTGATTTACTTAGCTCAAGGGAGAGTTTTGTTAGAAGTCAATTTTAAGGCAGCTTATAGCCCTCTGATGATGTCCATAAATCAAAACCGGGACAAGGTTGTGACAAAGGAGGGAAGTGATTTATGGTAAGGCTCAGTACCAGAAGAAGGGCAATGGGACCTAGCCTATCTAAAAGGCTCTGGGGTTAAGTAAGCATGAAATAAAGGACTCATTTCTTCTCAGCCTCGATCCTCTAGGGCATTTTATCCCTTCCTAGTGTTACAACTGCCCTGCTTTTTTACCAGACAGTGGTCAAGTAGATTGAGCAGAAAAACTCTGCAGTGGGGAGTTTAAAAGCTTGGAGTTGCTGGCTGGAGAGAAAGAAGGTTTGCTTATTCTGCTGCCAGCATCCTCTCTTGGACCCTGGCTGTTACCATTTTTGAGATCATGATGTGGGAAAGAGTAGATTTTGGGGCTTTGGGGTAGTCAGAATGATTTATGGAACATAGGTTTTGAAGCTCTGGGTATGATCACACCATGTTGTCCTGGGCGGGGTTGACCGTGCTAGCCCTTGGCTCCCCTGTCAAATGTCACTGGTAAGTTTGCGCCCTCTAGGGTATTGTGCTGCCATCTTTCCTAAGCACTGTGTACCAGCCATTCAGGGGCTTTACAGGCACCCTGTCTTCAAACAGTAGGTTACATCTTCCCTTTAGACCAGCGATCAAGCCCATCTAGGGAGAAATGTAATAACTTACATTGTCCAACTGACAAATAGCATGGTTAGGATTTGTTCCCAACTCTGAGGTCAGTGTTTTGAGCTCCTAATCTTGGTTACTTAATTTCAAACATTAGAAGTACCTGTCACATCAGATGCATTTCACATATTACAGCTATTTATATCATGATTATTCAAATAATTATAGTTCTTAAGCATGCTGGATGTTGGAGGGGAAATCTGTTTTAGAATCCTTCTAGAATGCCTAAGATGTCACGTTCCTTGGTGTAGATTTCAGTTCACGGATACAAAAGATGTTAAACCAACTGTAACATGTTCATCAGGGGAAACCTGTGCTGGGTGTTAGTGTCAGCTGTGACCTCTGTTTTGGACCCAGAGATGCTTGAGTTTGGCAGTTAAGCTCAGTGGCAGTGGACATTCTGTTTCCTTTCCCCTCCCCGTTTCTTCCTCAGTATGGAAACATGACTCTCCCTGAAGACACAGCCATTGGATCCACCATCCTAGTCATTGAAGCCACGGATGCGGACGAACCTTTTACAGGGAGCTCGAAAATTCTCTACAAGATTGTAGAGGGAGATCCTGAGGGAAGACTGGAAGTCATCACAGATCCCCAGACCAACGCAGGATACGTCATGATTAAACAGGTAGAAAGCCCACTTGATTATTTTTTATTAATTATATTTATTCAATTGTTTTAACATCCCGACGCAGTTTCCCCTCCTTCTTCTCCCGTTCTCTCCCCACATCCTCTCTGAACCCCGTTACCTTCAATCCTCCTCTGTTTCTGTCTAGAAAGGGGCAGGTCTCCCATGGGTATCAGCAAAGCATGGCTTATAGAGGTGCAGTAAGACTAAGCTCCTCCCCTTGTATTAAGGCTGGGCAAGGCCAGTGTGAGGAAAAGGCTCCCAAACGCCAGCCAAAGTGTTAGGAACAGCCCCTGTTCCCACTGCTAGAAGTCCCACAAGCTACACAAGGGACCTAGATTGCCAGGCTCCCTGGCTGTCAGTTCAGACTCTGTGAACTCCTAAGAGGCCAGGTTAGTTGTTTCTGTAGGTTTCCTTGTGATGTCCTTCACACACAAACACACACACAAACACACAGACACACGCTTGTACAGTTCTTCCTGCCTCTCTTCAGCAGGATTCCCTGAGCTCAGCCAATGCTTGGCTGTGGGTCTCTGCATCCATTTCTATCAGTTACTGGATGAAGGCTCTCTGGTGACAGTTGGGGTAGTCAGCAATCTATGAGTACAACAGAATATTGTTAGGCACTTTATGTTGATGGGCCATCCAGCCTCGGGGTCTTGGTACCCCAGGCACTACTCTTGTGGTGATCGGTCATTGGTTGGCCATTCCCACCATCTCTGCACCACCATCCCCCTCTCCCCCACTTAACACACACACAGACATCCCACAGGCAGGATGGACTGTAGGTGGCTGTTTTGGCATCCGAATCCCTCCACTGGAAGCCCTGCCTGTTCACTGGAGATGGCCAGTTCAGGCTACCCATCCACTATTGCTAGGAGTCTTAGCTGCGGTCATCCTTGTAGATTCCTGGGAGTTTCCCTTGCACCAGGTTTCTACCTCACCCAAAATGCACCCCTCTCCAGTCATCTCTTTCTCTGCTCCCCCTCCTCCCACCCACTACTGTGAGCCCTCATATTCCCATTCTGCGCCTGCCCCCAGTCCACCCACAAACATTTCTTCTATTTCCTCTTTCCTGAGAGGTCCCTATGTGCCCACCTTGGCCTTTGCTTGTGGGTCTGTGGATCATAGCATGGTTATCCTTTACAGCTAGCTAATAACCTCTGATGAATAAGTACATTCCATGTTTGTCTTTCTGGGCCTTAGCTACCTCACACAGAATGATTTTTTCTAGTTCCATCCAGTTGCCTTCAAATTTCAAGATGTCATTGTTTTTAGCAGCTGAGTAGTACTCCACTGTGTAAATATACCACATTTTCTTTATCCATTCTTTGGTTGAGGGGCATCTGTGTTGTTTCCAGGTTCTGGCTATTATGAATAAAGCTGCTATGAACATAGTTGAGCAACACTTAATGATTGTTAGTGAAGTAAGCAAAGTGGATTAATCTACTTGTGATAGTGTCAGGACCAGTAGGCAGCGGTGACACAGGCACAGTGACCTCTCCGGTATGGCAGTGGATTCCTGGCGCATTCTGTCATTCTTGTCCCCTGAAGCACAGTTACGGTACTAGTTGTAATCTGTTATTTACTCAACAAGTATTTAATATTGCCAGTTGGGCTTCATAAATACAGTCTGGACAATTTTTAAATATAGCACGTCTCCCTTTATATTAAAAGTGCATAAAACTTTTATATTAAAATTTCTTTATCTAAAATTAAGGAACTCTATATATTTTACTTTCTAAATCTATCAGCCATGTTATAGTAGGGGGTGGAGCTAGCCTGTGGGTTTCACTTCCCCTTTAAGTGGGAAACTCCTATACCAGTGTACCTGGTACAGACTTCTGTTGAACAGGATGGAGAATTGTGTGTGCCTTTCAGCATTTGATGGACAGGTTCGTTTTTTTAACCCCTGATCTACCCTCACTTTTTTTTGCAAGTGGAGTCCTAGGCTGGGGGTGCTTCTCTGGGGAGTCTAGCAAGTGAAATCAGGCCACCCCTCTGTAAAATTGACAGTAGCAATGGTGAGAGGCAGAAAAGGATTTTACCCAGCAGCCATATGGGGAAGACAAGTGAGGTTAGGAATTCAGTCCATCTCTGGAGGGCTGATTTGGGGGACCACTTTAGGTTTGCAGTGGGGGCAGGGCTGAGAGACATGCATGATTAAGTGGTCCTGATCACCGCAGGGGACCATCTGGTACCCATGTGATGCTATGTCCTGCTTGCAGCTGATCTGCCTGCGGCGTGTGCTGTTCCTAGGGTTAGGACAATGACACTTTCAGATGCCTTTTGGGACAATCTGGAAAGGGATGCTGTAAAAATCTGCCAGGAAGATGCCTCAGTTACTTGTATATTTGGATCTTGAGTGGGATTTTAGATTAATTACTTATTTTTAAGTGTGTGTGTGTGTCTGTGTGTGTGTGTGTGTGTGTGTGTGAAGATGCCCATGAAGGCCAGAAGAGGCCATCCAGTGTGGGTACCGGAAACCAAACTAAGGTCTTCATCATCCAATAGATGTTGAGTTAAGGGACTTAGCACGGGAGGAATGAAAAGCCTGTCGGTTAAACGGGGAGAGACGCACGCAACAGAGAATCTGCTCGAATACTGCTGGTTGGTCGGGGCTGAAAAAAAAAAAAGCCAAAGACAGCTTTGAACTAGAGTGATGGAAAGCTGAAAGTAAATGCCAAAAGTGCAGGCCAAATAGAGTAGTTGTACAGAAAATAAAAAAGAGTAAAGAAAAAAACAATGGCAGCTCTGAGACATGCCACAGGCAGACACCTGCTATTTGAATGTGAAATGTTGCCCACGGTCTCGTGTGTTTGGACCCTTGGTATCAAGGTGGCAATGCCATTTTGTGAGGCTGTAGAACCTCCAGGAGGTGAACCTTTGCAGAAGAGAGTGGTTCACTAGGGCTGGAGCTGAGAAGGTTTATAGACCAGCCTTAGTTGCTATTCATTTCTTTGCTTTCTGACTGCAGACATGATATGGCCGGTCATACCTTCCTTGCTGTGGTGGGCTGTGTCTCTCTTTAAGCTGTGACCCTAAATGAACCCTTCCTCCCTTGCATGCCTCTTGTCTGGTACTGGGTCACAGCAACAAGAAATGGTGGCACGGTTGTCACTATACCCCATCTGACAAAGGTGCCCATGGGGCTCAGCAGAGTCCAGTGCTTAACACCCATAACCTTCTGTGGAAGTCCGGCATTTTGAGAAGATGCCATCACAGCTTCCCCTTCCATCCCTGCTATCTGCATGGAGAGGGAACCTGGAAAGGCTGAGGGGATGGGTGGTTTCAGAGCCTGAAAAGCATGGTGGTATGAACCTCTTTCTCTTCCAACCACTCTAGCGGCTTAGGGAAGGCAGGGGGATGCCTGCCCCAGCAAGTAACTGCCATATGTCATTTTTTCTCTCTGTGGTATCTTACCATGTGCCATCCCCAGCCAACTTGGCCATATGTGGTGACTGGATTCTGTAGGGAGAGCTATAGTGGTACTTCCACATAAGCCATAAATGAGGTGCAGCTAGATCCACTCCCCAAACCCTTGCCATCCTTATTCTGTATGCTGCTGTACTTCCTGGGTCTAGAACATTGCTTGGCACATGATACATGAAGGTATCAAGTGTTGCTTGACTGGATGAACAATTGAAATCTCATTACTAATAGTCACATAAGCAATTGGTGAACCCACGTGTCAGGGTCCTGAAGTCTCAGCTCTCTGTTCCCCAGGCACCGTGACCACAGCATTTGAGTGACAGTCTTTGGCAGGCTGACCAGTGGAAGGTAATCTCAGAACACAGCTGGAGTCCTGGAACTCTTTTTTTTTTAATACCTATTTATTTATTATGTATACAATATTCTGTCTGTGTGTATGTCTGCAGGCCAGAAGAGGGCACCAGACCTCATTACAGATGGTTGTGAGCCACCATGTGGTTGCAGGGAATGGAACTCAGGACCTTTGGAAGAGCAGGCAATACTCTTAACCACTGAGCCATCTCTCCAGCCCCAGAGTCCTGGAGCTCTTAAGGGCACAAACTGTACCAGAGGCTTAAACTTCTGTTTGCAATGATCAAGAGAGATGCTGTTTTAAGCCCAACTAAGTTCTTAAACACTCTCCCCACAACACCAAGCATATCTCTGCAAGATCATTTTCCCCATGGACAGACACAGCGCTGATGGACAGTGTAGCTGGAGGCTTCAGTGGCGCCCTCTGGATCATAGACCTTAGATTGGCGTCTTTGAAGGGCTAAGCAACAACAAGCCCTTAGGGATGGAGAATGCACCAACTTTTAGCCCATTGGATGTAGAAAAGCGTGTGGACAAACATGCACATTTATATTGTGTGTTTGAATGTGGATTTGGTATAAGTGTATACACATGTGTGAGGATGCATCCAGGAGGCCAGAGGAGGATGCTGGGGATCCTTTGTGTTACTCTGAGACAAGGTCTCTCATAGAGTCTGGAGGTAGGCTGGCAGCCAGCAAGCCCCACAGGTATCCCTGTCTCCAGGTACATACATGGCTTCGCCTACCTTTTTTTTCTTTAAACATAGGGACTGGAGATTGGAGCTCAGATTCTTGTTCAGAAAGTGCTATTGCTCACTAAACCATCTCCCTACCCTTGCCCGTAATGGTTATGCCAATGCAGTGGTTTATTTTGGCTAGAGTCTCCATAAGGTGGATTCTTGCTTATATGCTCTTGTTTATGGATCTGTCAAGGGGTCAACTGGCTTTGGTCACTTTTAAGGATCAATCACTTTTGGGTGTGATCAAACACGCCCCACAACCAGGGACTGCACCATGGCCTCTTCAGAGGAAAGCCCAGAAACCAGGGATTTTTGAAAAGTCTTCTGTGCGATGCTTTGGAGCCTAGCCTAAGCTTCTGGAGATGATCCATCTTCTCTGAGCTCCATGGGGCAGTGGATGGTCAGGCTCTCAGGGCTGAGCTGGTGTCAGTAATGAGGAATGGTGTTTGGTATAGTTTATTATATTAGTATTATATTATAATGTACCTTCCTGGTACATTAGTAATTCTCCTGAGTTTTTCTCTTTCCTGAAATTCTGAGTTTGCTTTGGTGCTTATTTTGATATGAAAGTTCACCCCTTCCCTACTGTGGGTAGTCCTTTTGAATTATTGGGTCATGGATGTTTTAACTAGCTCAGGCATCAGCTGGAAAGCCAGTATGCGCAAGGTTTCTGCGCAGTGAAAATGTGACCTGTCCTGCCCCCGTCCCTTGCTCTCTTCATGCTGTCTCTTTCCAGATTGAATCTAAACCCCTGGCTTCACCTTTGGGGCAGTCGGGTGCAGAGGGCCTCTCTGGACAAAGGCAGATTTCTGCTTCTCTGATGAATGTGTCCCCATGGGTCTCTTCACTTGGCTTTCAGACACCAATGCTGTGAAAGCCTTCATGGATGGACTCGGCAGGGTTTGCTGAGTTGCTAATTTAGTGCCCTCCATTTCTAACTTTTCCTTGTTGCAGCGGGTCTGGTTATGTGGTCAAGTCAGGCAGATGTGCAAGCTGGGCAGAGAGTTAACTGCTCCCTTTGTTCCGTGTCCCTCTACGGAATCAGCATTGAGGGACCACTTCTGAAACACTGCCTGGCCTTGCAGGTCAGGAATAAAGTCCTAGGTCTCCGGCTTGATGTTAGCGTCTCTGTCATCTTTCTCTTTTTGCCCATTTGTTCTGTTTTAGTGTCCCCTTCATCTGCAGACACCAGGTCTCACCGCCTCACCCCTGTACCTCTAGGGCTGTAGTGATAGATGAGAAAGCTAGGCAGGGACTCAGGGCTGTGGTGGCAAAGATGGACAGGCTTCTTTTGCCTAGGTGTGTAGACATTTGTGGTGTTGTCTACTTGAGCCTGGATTAGTGTCCTTGTCACGGCAGGCTGCGCATCAAGTGGAGTCCCATCTGTTTTTGTCTTCTTGTCTTGACTTTCTAGAGGGCCCTTCCTTCCTGCTGGGTTTCCTGGGTTCTTACCTTGTTTGGACAGCACTATTGTCACCCTCCAGGATCCAGAGTGATCCCCAGGACTTCTGAGCACAGGAGAGTCCTGTTAGGTCATTGATCATCAGATCACTAAGTCACTGAGAGCTAATGTCCGGCAATCAGTGGGCACTAATTTCTATGACCAGCCTCTCCTGTCGTATTCACACAAACAAACCTCATTGGTGCTAAGGTTTTACTACAGTGACCATGGCTGATATGATTCTCCCAGCCTTCTCGTTGTGCTTATGAATTAGGGGTTGAGCTGCCAGTATATGTGCATGGGTGGGGGGTTTCTGGAGGTTGGGGGGGCAAAGGATGGTCTCTACAACTTTCTCTCCATTGAAACTCTAAGGATCTAGCCTTAACTGTGCATCCTCTAACCGGCAGACTATGGGTACGGTGTGTCAGGGAGATAAGATGTGAGAGGAACACGACAAAGCTCTTCCTCGCGCAGAGCTGACGGCCAGTGATGAGACAAAACAGGAAGAGCACGGCTGAAGCCCTGGCTTGGGTGCTGTGTAAGGAGCAGAGGAGGTGAAGCCTGTCTGGCTCAGGCTGTATGGTGGGGTGGGGAGAAGTACTGATCAACTCCTGGGGGAGAAGAATTCCTCCAGATCTCACGATGGCAGGCGGAGCCGATGTGATCTGTCTGTCTTGCCCTCCATGAGTGGATGTCACTGCCTGTGTAACTGGTAGGAAACGGTGTAAAGCTGCACCCGTGTGTCTCGGGGCCTCCAGACTATGCACCTGCATAAAGTTCAGGTGTTGCTCCCTTAATTTGTAATACGCTTTGGGCCTTGCTTTGGTGCCCCTAGTTTTTGAGGTTTTAGGGCCTTTGGAGAACTTGACTGGCTGACTGGGGCTGGTGAGGTGGCTCAGTGAATGAAAGCATTTACTCCGCAAGCCTGACAACCTGTTTGAGCCCTGGGACCCTCGGACAGGGAGAGAACTGACCTTCACACGTGTCCTTTGCTCTTGGTGCATGTCTCATGCATGTGTTCATCAACATACACATATACATGCATGCAAATAAATAATGGTATTTTAAAAGCCCACATGTGCTCATACTAAAATAATAACAATTCATGCACACATACGCAGTATTTAGATTTTAGTTTTCAGGGTCTTGGAGTCCTATGGGAGCCTTGAGTTCAGAGATAGCCACCGGTGACAGGGACTAGCTCCACTTCTTGGCCTTTCTGCTCTTCTAGAACCATAGACTTTGCTTAGATGGGAACACGGGGCCCCATAGGGCCGACATAAGATAGCTAAGCCTTCCTGTGCTGGCATGTATAGTTAGGCCTATGTTTGAAAACTTCTGGAGTTGGGAATTGACCATCTTCAGAATCAACTCTTTCCTTCTTAGGTAGCCTGCTTGTTAAATTCTCCCACATAAAACCGGAAGCAGTGCCCTGTTCTTCTTCCTGGTCCTGTCTGGCCAGGTGGAATGAGAATACATCCTCCCCTGGCAGAGGCTCCGCTCACCTCTCCTAGAATCTGTTATTTTGGGTCTTGGATTCTGAATTCCCTATACCATGTGGACTTCTCTGTTGTATGAATATTTTCCTAGCTGTTATTGCTGAAGGAGGATCAAGATTTGGCTGAGGGGAGGAGAAGGGTGGCCTGGGATTACATGAATCTGAGGGGTTTGCACTCGAGTCTCCTCCAGGACAGTACACCTGAAAGAAAGCTGTGGTTTTGTTTTTCCCCGTGGTTTGTCTGAGAAGCAGGTTTCGGTTAAGACTATGAGTGTTTAAAGAGATGGATCCTTTAAGGGACCTGTTCACTCCAAGGTTAATTTTTCCTCTTTTTCTCTCCTTCACAGACTCTTGATTTTGAAACTGAACCAGTTGCCAACATTGTGTTCAAAGCGGAAAACCCTGAGCCACTGGTGTCCGGTGTATCTTACAATGCTAGCTCTTATGCCTCATTCAGGCTGACTGTAACAGATGTGAATGAAGCGCCTGTGTTTCCCCAACCTATATTCCAAGCAAAAGTCAGTGAGGATGCTGCTGTAGGCACTAGCGTGGGCAACGTGACTGCCAGGGATCCCGAAGGCCTGGCTATGAGGTAAAGGACGGTAGGGCTGTGCAGGCTGACTTGCATGCTGCCACCGCAGCTAGGGGGCTAAGGAGGGCTGGGAAGGTGGAGAAGCAGCGTGTTCTGGCTGCAGGACTGAGCCGTGGAGCAGAAATCAGAAGCAAGGTCTCTGGCGTTGGCTCAGTGTTTCAGACACATGGCATAAGGTGCCATTCACTGTTCTACTGATGCAGGTCTCAACTGAGATCTGGTAAAGTCAGGAGGTGCCCCCCACATCAGTCCCTGGGTTTGCACTGTTGGGGTTCTGGAGAAAGTTTCTGAGGGAAAGTGGATTGGAAAGGTAAAAGTCTAATTGCGTAGAGAAGGGCACCTTACAGGCCGAAGGGATCGTCTTAGATGTGGGGATCTCGGGCTCCCCTTCCCCCAGAGAGCTAGTCTGGGGCAGAATTCCCAGGGGGACCAGTCCTCAAGGTGAGATGCTAAGCAATATGGACATATTTCTATCTCAACCATTCTCAATCTTTTCTTTTCGTTTTTTGGTGTGACAGCCCCCACATGCACTGGTCTCAATAATGTACAATGATTTATTTACTTACAACACACACATATATACATTTGTATAATATTTATATGATCTTAAAGATCACATGGTTTGTAAGCATAGATAGGACTTGAACTCAGATCTTCTGCTTGTCTTGTACAATATTGTCCAGAACGTATATGGCAAACCAACCCTTCAGCATATAGTTCCAAATGGCCAGTCTTTGAGATTCTCTACAAGTCTTACTTCCTGGTGAGCTGTTCTATGGACACGTGGGTTCAGGTGTACGGACTTAACTGATTGTCTTGCATGGAGTGTATTGCTGGCTTGCTTACTATAACAAAAAGTGTGAAGCAGGTAATGTTATTCAAAAAGGCATTTTATTTAGCTCATAATGGACACGTATGGGCACAACACCAGCACGGGCAGAGTGTGAAGGCCTTGTGTGATTATTAGCAGAACAGCAATACAGCAAAGGGAAAGAATCCTATTGCAGGCAGGAATCCGGAGCCTCTGGGGTCTCACAGCGCTGCAAGGGCTTATCCCCAATTGACCGAAGGCTAGCCTATTTGGCAAAAAAACAAAAAACAAACAAAACCCCACACATTTAAAGAAATTCCTCTGGTGGATCAAAAACTGGTTTAGGACATAAAACTACAGAGTTGCAGTCAGACAAGGTGGACAAAGGGAGACAGGAGGGGTGCTCTGTAAAGTCCGCTTCTGGACGGCAAACTAATGAGGGATAATCAAGGCAGCCCAGATGCACACGGTGGGCAAGATCCAACTTTACAGATTGCGAAGCTGTGGACTGAGAAGTTCAACTCTCCAGCTGGGTACCTAGAGAGCCCATCAGCACCAACACACCCAGTCCAGCCCAGCTTCCAACATTACAGACCCCTTGCTGACACGGATCCAGAACCCAAGAGTTTCTGAATACTTCCAGTATGGTCCAAAGTGTTGCTATCTTTGCTAGAACCCAGCCTTTCCCACCAGCCCCTACCTACCCATCTGAGTCAACTCGTACACTGCTGTCCACAAGGGCCTTTAAAACAAGGCAAGCCGATTGTCCAGCTTCTCTTCAGACCCTGCCTGGGGGTTCTTGCTTCTCCTAGGGTCAGGTCCCAACTACCAAGGAGCTCTTATTTATCCCCCCACATAAACATGAGCACAGTACTTGACATATCCATTGTGCTAAAAAATGCCAAGAAAAATTAATTTGACTAAATATAATATTGATCATTCTTATCCCTGGACATGTGGGCTAACAGAATTTAAAAACTGATAGACAATGTTTTGAACCACATATGCATGCAGTGATTTAATTTTTATTAAATTAAATTTTTATTGAGGTGACATTTCCAGGACTGGGAGTAAGTGGCATGCAGCTATATACGGTCATGACCTGACACTTTACAAAGGCTAAACTCGCTGGTTCTCCTCAGGCAAGACTTGCTTCTCTCAAATTAATCTGTCTTGAGGACGCGATTCCAGCCAGGTCACCTTTCCACTCAACACAGCTTGATGGCTGCCTCTGACTTCTACAACCTGGCTCTCCCAGCCTCTGTGGCCTCGGCTTTCTTGTCCCCAGCTGCCCACGCATATCCACACACTGTTCTCACACCAGGATGATCCTGGTCTCTCTACTGTGGCTGACGTAGCTATAAGGCCCTCTTGCCTGTGTCAGCATCTCCTTCAGAGAGGCTTTCCTCCGATCAACCTTCCCGTGATTCCAATCTCTCACACTGTCTCCACCATGCTTTACAGGAATTATCTGTGTGTCTAAAATCCACTTTCGTCAACTCTTGCCTTGGTCCTGTCTGCTGAAATGGATGTTTCTTTAGTGAGGGTTCACTGGGCTACCAGCCGACCTGTCTCCCACACGAGCTGCTCAGGTTTCCTTACTGGAAGATCCCAGAAGATTACTTCAATCTGAAATCGTTGTTGCCAGGAAAATGTAACTTTTCTGCCGGTTTGTTACTCTGCCATATATAACAAAACAATCCCAGCACCATGTTGTAGAGCAGCTATGACCCTTTAATACAGTGACCCCTGACCATCAAATTATTTTCATTGCTACCTCATAACTGTAATTCTGTTACTGTTATGAGTCACAATGTAAGTAAATATCTGTGTTTCTTAATGGACTTAGGTGACCCCTATGAAAGGGTCACTTGACCCCTCAGGGGGTCGCGACCCACAGGTTGAGAACAGCTGTAAAGACAGTTCTTCCAAAGAGAGATATGTAACGGAGATGCTGATTGGGTCACTCTGCCCCGAGGTACACCCCAAACGGCAATGTTATGTTGTAGTATAAATGCACAGACTACCTTTCGTTTTCATTCAGAGTAACGTGTTTTCTTCTGCTCTTCCCTTCATGGAAGATATTCCCTGAGCGGCGATAAGAGAGGCTGGCTTAAAATCGACTCCGTCACCGGGGAGATATTTAGTGCGGCTCCGCTGGACAGGGAAACAGAAAGTCTGTATCGGGTACGCGTGGTGGCCACTGAAATAGGTGAGCAGAACCAAGCCGAACCAGATCATCAGGGAAAATACCAATAAAAATGAGAAGGAGGGCAAGAAAATTGATGAGGTTAAAAACCACGGCTGAGTACAACCCTAAAGCCGGGTGAGACAGGCGCAAAAGTGCGCGTGCGTGTGCGCATGCGTGCGTGTATGTGCGTTCAGTTCTCAAGGGTTGTGATCAAGAGCGCCTGTGCTAATCTGGGGTTCTACTAGGTGAGTTCCTCTGTGACTACCAGGATAACAGGGATGCTGCCATCTCTAGCTTCCTGCAGGAACTAGAGTCGCTTCTAGGAAAGTTCTAGAGTTCTTAGCGAACCTCTCACTACCTCCTCAGATGGGATTGAGGGCTTCTACGAAACAGGCAGTTTTCTGAAGCAGAAGGTATTAAACAAGGTTGTCCACCAGCAGTGACCTGGGAATCCATCCTGGGGGATTCTGGATCAGCGGGTGTTGGGGATCTGCTCCTTGGATGAGGCAGGATAGAGTTTTGAGAGGGAAGGCAACTGCACAGATATGCCAGATGTTTGAGCCATTCCCGCATTATCCTTAGAGCCTATTTAATTCATTTGTGATACAAGTTGTCCACTTGCTCTGGACATGGAGTTCCAGGAAAATGTTCAGATTAAAATCAAGATAATTCACAGGAATAGTAAGCTGACCAGGAAAAGGCTGGTGATTAAAACATTGAGCGTCTTTAAATGGAATTTTCCACCCTACAGTAGGAGTTCCGTTGATTTTATGCTGGTCAAGGACTCTAATTAGCTGGTAATGTGTCTGCTTAGCTTATAAAACAGATGAGAGTCAAACAAATTACTACCCAACAAATACAGTTTTAGACCAAAAAATAAAAAAAACTTTAAAAATGCAAAAATGCCGTCTCATGGGAGACGGCAGAAGGAGATGGGAGAGGAAGGGAGGAGAGCAGAGAAAAACATATAGCTCAATAGAAACAATTTAAAAAGAAAAGAAAAGAAAATGCAAAACCCCAAATTAGAGGCAGACACGGAGCAGAGAAAGGAATCATAAAAATGTATGGGAAAAGCTGGAGAAAGCCAAGATGACCACAGTCACATTCAACTACAGCAAGGACACAGAAAAGCAGGCTTTTGTCAGAAGGGAAGTAGGAGTGGATGGATAAGAGCGTGCCGAGCGGCAGCTCTGTCTCTGTCGCCGCTGGGCGTTCTGCTCTCAGGTTGTGTATGTCAGCCGGTGATTTAAGAGCTCCCAGTAAGTCCGAGGGAGATCTCTGGCTAAACCTGGATGTCATGGCCTCCCTGTGTGCCCACAAGGATCCACGCTGCACTCTGCACGAGTTCCGAGTGGCTCTCACCTTTTAGAAGTTTCATGGGTTGTGACAGTGAGCCAGAGCCCGGTTCCAGTTTCAGCTGTTGGCACTGAGATCATAAACGTAAACCAAACAACTTCAAGGACATGAGGGACTCGTCTTTGGCTTGATGACAGTCAGAGTCATCTCTGTGAGGAAAAGCAAGAAAACAGGGCTT
The DNA here is from genome assembly GCA_028555095.1 of Dicrostonyx torquatus. Lineage (NCBI taxonomy): Eukaryota > Metazoa > Chordata > Mammalia > Rodentia > Cricetidae > Dicrostonyx > Dicrostonyx torquatus. The sequence continues at coordinate 360,514 of JAQHUG010000622.1, forward strand.
CCTGGAATCAAAGCAGGCGTCAGAAAATGGCTTAGGGGAATGGACGTAGAGTCCAGCCATTGACGCCATGTCTGCGTGAGGTTAGGCAAGGACAGTCTGGGTTGGCTGTACCACAGAATGCCCCCTGTGTGTGTCTGTTATTGGCAACACTCTGTGCATAGAGAGACCAAGGCATTGAGAAATTGGTTAACCCAAGAGCACACAGCTACCAGTGGGTCATACAGCAGAGGACATGGTTTTCACTAGTCTAGCATGGCAGACGACATGTGTGCAACCATTGTTTTCATATGAGAGCATCACAAAGCCACGTGTTTCTCAGCTGAAAACCATGACACTTAGAAAGCTGAGTTAGGATGCTTAAGGCAGAGGTAAGCGATCAAGGGTTTGGCTGGTGGCTGGTAGCCTCCTGGACTAGCGCCGTTTCCAGTGGGCACTAGCTGTGTGAACGTAGCGAAGTTAGGCAGCTTCTGAGTGTCACACACACACACACACACACACACACACACCTCGTCAGTATTACCATTTAAACATTTAAAACATTCCATTACTTTTGTGTGTGTGTATGTGTGTGTGTGTGTGTGTGTGTGTGTGTGTGTATGTCAAAATCAATTTTGGGGAGTTAGTTCTCCCATGTGGCTTTCAGGGACTAAAGTCATGTCAACAGGTCTGGCAGAAAGTACATTCACTCACTGAGTCATCTTGTAGGTTCTATTTAAACATTTTAACCAGCACTAAAATTAGGTATGCAATTCTAAAGGGTTTTTCTACTACTTTAACAGACCTGACTTTAAATATTATTTTTTTAAGGAAAAAGAAGTATGCTTCCTTCTGCAGGATGATGATAATGCTTGAAATTATGTTCTAACCTTTCACTTTCTCAGGTGGGTCCGCTCTGAGCTCCGTGGCAGATTTCCACCTGACCCTCACAGATGTGAATGACAACCCCCCACGCCTAGCTAGGGAGTACACCGGCTTGTTCTTCTGCCACCCCCTCGGTGCTGCTGAGAGTCTCATCTTTGAGGTCACCGACGACGACCAGCAGTCCCTTTGGAGGTCCCAGTTTACATTCGCTCTTGGCCGAGAAAGCTTAAAAAATGACTGGCAAGTTTCCAAAATCAATGGTGAGTTTTCAGACGTACAAGGAGAAAGATCAATGGTGAGCGAGGGAATAATATTTCTTCCCCCCTTGGTTGGCTTCATAACTCAGCACGGAAATTTCTTCTTGTTCTAAGAAAGCCGTTCACGCTCTGGGAACACACAGGAAAAATCTTCAAAGCCCCAGGCTTTGTGGGAAGGGAAGTTTGGCCACATATATCCTGGCTGGGGTACATGGATAAATGAGCAATTTGAACATCAGTTGTAAATTTCCCGGGAAGACTGAGAAACAGATATTATTATAAATTTTATTGAAACATAATTCATATACAGTAAATTACATCTGATTAATGTGTACAACTTTTCAAGAATTTATATATAGTCATCATGTGTATATATATATACATATATATATGATCAGCACAATCAAGTGAATATTTTGCCACTCTCAAGTTTTGTCTTACCTTATTTTTTTTTTATTACCGCTGCCTGACTCCATTAAGCCATTTTCTTAGCCAGTGATCTTTCTGTGGCTACAAATCTGTATTTTTGTAATGTCTTATACTTTCACCTTCCACTCAGTAGGATTATTTGGGGATGCAGTCCCGTTTTGTGTTGCAGAGTTTCTTCATTGTGCACTGGCACTATGACGTCCATTCTCTCGACGACTGTTAGCTTCTGGGCACATGCGTGGACAAGTGTTTGGTAGGAGCATGCTCTTTCATGTGTCTTAGCTGAACGCCAAGGAGTTGGATAACTCCCTCACATAGAGGGCTAATGCTTTGCTGGCTAAGAAAAGGTCAAGCCATTTCCCAATTTGTTCTTCGCATTTTACATTCCCACCAGCGATGAGATCCTCAGCTGCTCAGCACCCTCTCAATGCATCTGCTAGTGTTAGTTAATTTTAGTCTCTAGTGGGTGTGCATCAGTCTCCTATTATATTTTTGATTGGTATTTCCCTAGTGACTAATGCTTTAAGTCTCTACTCTTTGCATGTGGTGAGCTGCCATCCGTACATCAGTGAAGCATCTGATCAGATATTGTCCCCAAGCTTAGGTTCTTCAGCTTCTGTTGAATTGTAGGGGTGCGTGTGTGCATGTGTGTGCATGCGTGTGTGTGTGCATATGTGTGTGTGCATGCATGCATGCATGCGTGTGTGTGTGCATGTGTGTGTATGCATACGTGTGTGTGTGCGTGAGTGTGTGTGCGTGTTGTGTGCTTTATCAGGAAATTGAATTTTTATAGCAATGTCTTCTCCATGTTTTTAAAGATTCACGTTTTATTATGTATGTGTGCCTTGTGACTGTGTACCCTGTGTGTGCAGGCGAGAAACTGCAGGGTCAGAAGAGGGCGCTGGGTCCCTGGGAACTGGAGTTGGGGTAGCTATGGACGATTTGGTGAGCCGGGAACTCACTCTAGTCCTTTGCAAGAGCAGTGAGCATTCTTAACTGCTGAGTCATCTCTCCAGCTCCCATCACAGTATCTTTTAAACAGAAAATTAAAAAAGTATCAGAGTCAGAGTTATTGGTTTCTTGTATAATCTGTGAGTTTGAAAAGTGCCTGCTCTTTTCTGTAGAGAAATGGAGGAGGAGTGGAGGGAGGGGAACTGCAGTAGGGATGTATTGAAAACAAAAAAATAAGAAAAAAAGCTAAAAGTGAAAACATCTTTACTTAGCACAAGGTCAGGTGCTATCACTTTTCCAGAGCTGTTTCATCCGTTCTAGATGGTTTGGTTTCAGTATAAATGTCAGCTGCTGCTTGTACATCTCTGTCGAAGGTGTGGAGATTGGGGTTCGATTCCGATGCGTCTGTGTGGGCATTTGGGGGGCGTGTCTTCAGTTCATGAACACAGACCATGTCTCCACTTACTGAGATTTTTAATTTCTTTCAGCAACATAGCTTAGCTTTCAGTGTGTAGTCCTTGCAAAAATGACCTGCTCTTTTATAGTGTAGTAAGATTTAAATTTTTATACAACTCTAAGACACAGACACACGACTGATGGTTTTTAACAGAAAGCTTTTCTGGTGGAAACTTTAACAGTGTGGTTCATTTCTTTGTTATGTAAGTCTATTGAATTACACATCTTCTTGGTTGAGGTTGTTAGCCTGCAGTTTTCGAATATTTACCTAGGTCATTTGTCTAATTCATTGGCATCCAGCTACTCACATTCTATTCTCAGTATCTGTAGTTGTATAGCGATATCAGTTCATTCTGATGTTGGCAAGTTAATTCTCTTTTTCCCTAATCAAATAAGGGACAAGTTTATTGATTTTGTTCATAGTTTTGAAGAACCAGCTATTGGCGATAGGTTTGCTCTGTGTTTTTGGGTGCCCTTGCCTGGGTCTTTCTTTTCCTTAGTCCTCTGCTGTGTTTTCCTAGTTCTTATTTTATGCTTACTATGGTGGAATTTGTGACAGTAAATTTGGGATTTTTTTTTCTTTGTTAAGTTAGGCACGTACTGCCACCGACTCTCTCAGGATGACTTTGCCTGCCTTCCATATCTTCAGCAGTTCACAAAACTACAGAATCCTCTTTTGTGTCCTATAGGTTGCTTAAAAATGCTTCTACAAATATTCTGCAAATGAACATTCATTTTCTCCTGTTTTCTTCGCATTCTGCATTCTGGGTAGTTTCTACATCAGTGTCTTTAGTTAAGCTCACTGATTTTTCTCTTGTATTCTATTTTCCATTTATTCCATAAAATATATTTTTCATACCAAAACATTTTAGTCGTCAGTGCTACACATTAATTTGGGTCTTTTTCATAGTTTTCATGTCTATATGTAATATTCTTAAATGTCTAGCTTCTTGAATATATGATTATTTTCTAATCCTCATCTATTCTGTTTTGTATTTGATTGGTTAGTTTTTCTTATTATTTCTAGCATGTTGACAAATCTTTACTAAATATATGGCATTTTTAATTCCTGCAAATATTGAGTTTTATTCTGAACTATAAAGTTTGGCTCGCAATTTGAAAAATCATTCTGGCTCTGCCCGAGCTGAACTGAGCCCCTAGGAGCTCAATTGATACCCTTGTGAGCGCCAGTGTTTTTAGCTTTTGGTTCTGGGAGCAGAAATCCACCCTGTGTGAATTCAAAGGGCTGTTCCATTGTTCTTCTTTTTTCTTTTTATTTATTCTTCTCTCATATCCTGACTTCCCCCACTCTCCTCAACTCTCCTCTCCCCCAGATTCACTCCTTCTCCATTTCCCTTCAGAAAAGAGCAGGCCTCCCAGGAATATCAAGTGAACAGGGCATAATAAGATGCAATAAGACTAGGCACAAACCCTCACGTCAAGGCTGGACCAGGCACCCCAGTAGGAGGAAAAGGCTCTCAGGAGCAGACAGTAGCTTTTCCTTGGCCTCAGGAAGTTCATTTGTGTGCACACCCTGACTAACACTTAGCTGAAGACTTGGGGACTCTCCAGCTAGTTGGAAATTTTGTTCAGTATGTGTGCCCTTTGCATGCATTCGAGTGGGGAGGGACAGGCCAAAGGCTGACCTGTCTTTCTCAACTGCTTTCCATTTTTTAAACTTTTATTTTTCTCTCATCCTTTATATCACTCCCAGTTTCCCCTTTCCCCTCCTCCACTCCTCCCAGCCCCTCCCCCACTTCCCCTCTCCCTTAGAGCAACCCTCCTTCATTCCCTGCACTCTAAAATAATAAATAAATAAAACAAAGAGCAGGGTTCCTAGGAATATCCACCAAACATGATGTGACAAGTTACGATAAGACTAGGCACAAACACTCTTATCACAATTGGATGTGACAGCCAGCAGGAGGAAGAGGGTCCTAAAGGGTCGCAAGGGTAAGCAGAAGTGTCAGAGCCCCCCACTCTCACTGTAGGGAAGCAGAAGTGTCAGAGCCCCCCACTCTCACTGTAGGGAAGAAGAGTGTCAGAGCCCCTCACTCTCACTGTTGGGAGTTGCACACCAACACCAAGCTACACGACATAAGGCCTATGGTGAGGACCTCGCTCAGACCCTTGCAGGGTCTGTGTTTGTCCCTTTGAGCCCTGCTTAGTTGACTCTGCTGTGTTCTCATGGTGTCTTGATGCCCTCTGGCTCTTGCAATCCTTCTTTCCCCTCTTCTACAGGGTTCCCCTGATTCCACCTAGTGTTTGACTGTGGGTCTCTGCATCTGCTCCCATTGGTTGCTGGATGTCACCTCTGATGACTTTGGGCTAGGCACTGATCAATGACTATAGCAGAATATCATTAGGAATCATTTCATTGATTTTTTTGTGCCAGTCTCTACCTTATTATTTGAGGCAGGGTCTCTCATTGAACCTGAAGCTGATGGATTGGGCACGACTTGCCAATAAACTCCAAGGATCCACCAGTCTCTGCCCCTTTCCTCTCCACTTCCCTACCAGAGTCACAGGCACACTGCCATGCCTGGCTCCCGAGGGATCAGAGAAAGAACTTTGAACAAGCTCCAAGGGGCCCTCTACGGATCCACATAGCACATGCGTGCATACTCTCACCCTCTGGACTGTAGCACTGTGTCCTCGTCTTAATTCTGTACTATTGAAGCTGCGATGTGAAGTCCAGCCTGGATTCCCCTTCCCTACAAGGAAACTAAAGTGCTAACAGCAAGCTGGAGGCAGTTGTAGGACTTATGCCCTTTATCTTTCTTCCTCTAATATCCCCTGTCTTCCTATATTTATCTGTTGTTTTCATTGTTTTTTTTATTGGATGCTAAACCTAGATCCTGTTATTCCATCTTTGCTAGGAATAGAAATTTAAGCCATAATTAAATGCAAAGATCTTGTCTCAGATTCGGAAATTTTCTGGGCATATAGATGAACAGATTATGTATATATTTAAAATTTATCTACTAGCTAAAACTTGTAAACAAAAAGTCAATGTTTAATGAAAACTTTGAGTTACTAGATAAGTAAGTACCCAGCTACAGCTGAGGCAAGCGACATCATCCCTTTGCTTCAATCTCTGAGAACGCAATGGGTGTTCTTTCTGTAGTCTACTTTGTGTTTGCCTGTTTGTGCTTTCTACTGGTGATTTTTTTCTGTAGACAGCACTTTTCCCTCCTTTGGAGCCATTCTAGTGTTCCTCAGAGCAAAGCCGTTGTGATGTGCTCAGATGCATTTTGTGCAGATGTAAGCTATGGTGCTGCTGGCCATTAGTTCAAAGTCAATAACTTAATGCATGTTGATGAGATAGGTTTCAAAAGAAGCAGGAAACAAGTTTACGCATTTATCACAATTAAAATGTTGGGGTTAAAGATCATAGAAACTTAAACCCTGAATTTCTCTAAGGAGGAAATGTTTAGTACTTATTATTTCAGTGTTTGGGGCAAATTTATAGAATTGCTGTTCTATCAAGAAATCATTAATTCAAAACTTAATGGATGGCTTTATTTTTTAAAATTAGTTTTTTGAGAATTTTGAATAATGTATTTTGATTGTATAATTTGATGCTATGTCCATTTATAGAAATAATAATGTCAGGTTCTCCCCCTAGAATTCATGACATGTTTAGCCATAGGGTGTTAGCCCCAGGACCCAATAGCAGTGCTAGGTATGGGTTTCATCTCTTTAAGTGGCCTTAAGTCCAGTCACAATCAGAAAGCATTTGGATACTCCTCTGATATCCATGCCATTATTGTACCAGTGAGTATGTCTTCCCAGGTTGGTTGTTACCATAGCACACAGAGTCTATAACTGGGTAATATGGACAAATATTTTTCTCCTCTGGAATCATGCATAGTACCTTCTATTTATGAAAGCTACACAGTAGGTGTTAAGATGCCAGGTGACTCGATTGATTTCTTCATGTTCTATTACTTAAATATGTGCTATATCCAACATAGGATCTCACTTTTAAGTTCTAGAGAGTAAGCAAGGGCACTGTAATGTTTGGTAGTCTATAAGACATCGTTGACCCGCAGAGGTCTCTGGCTGGGCCCTGCTCCCTCCTTCAGGGTCACTGCTCTGGTGGGTTGACATCTGAACTCTAGTTGTCACCTGCTGTATATTCCCACGGCCTCCAACATGCCAGTATCTCTGAAGAACATGGACACAAAGAATTCTCAGTAAAATACTTGGAAACCAAACTCAAGAACACATGAAAGGCACATCGATCAAAACTGCTTAATTCCAGAGATTTGCAGACGGTTTCACGCATGTAAATCAATAAGCATCATATAAGTAGACCCAAAGACAGAAACCAACAATCGTCTCATTAGAAGCAGAAAAGGCCATTGACAAAATCTAGTGTCCCCTTCATGATACAAGCTCTGGAGAGTCTAAGAGTACAGGGGACACATCTCAGTGTAACAAAGGCAGTATGCAGCAAGCCCAGGCCAGCATCGTGATAAATGGAGAAAACCTTGAATCGTTTCACTAACATCAGGAGCAAGACAAGGAGGTCTCACCCTCCCGACTCTTGTTCAACAGCGGTACTTGTAAAGTCTTAGGGCAAAAGACAAAAGGAGAGAAAAGTGATACAAATAGGCAAGGAAGAAGTTAAAGGATGTTTTAGTCTATTTTTAAAGGTAAGCAACATGGAAAAATAGAAGTTAAATTACTCAAAGTAGCACCTATATCAGTCTATGTTCCAGCCTATCTGATTATAGACAATGCAAAAATGATGTTATTCCTGCCAAGCAAGGGTTCTGAGTCCATTTTCTCCCTGTTCCGACAGGTACTCATGCTAGACTCTCCACCAAGCACACACGCTTTGAGGAAGGTGTTTATGAAATCCCGATCCTCCTGAACGATGGGGGGAAGCCACCCATGGAAGGCACTGTCCCCTTATCAGGTAGGCGCCTGTTGCCATGGGCAGTGTAAGGGGTGCTTGTCTTCACAGTGGGGTTCGGCAGTTATTCCTTTGAAAACTTACCCTACCAAATCCTGTTCTGCTCTTTAGTTACTTTCTGCCAGTGTGTGGAAGGAAGCTGTTTCCGGCCAGCAGGCCACCACGATGGGATACCCACGGTGGGCATGGCAGTCGGCATACTTCTGGCCACCCTCCTGGTCGTTGGTGAGTATGACTTCCTGGAGTACAGTTCGTCATATCATCTTACTTAGGGGTTTCCTGGCTTGGGTACTAACCGAGGATTAGTACTAGATTAGTATTAGTATTAGATTAGTAACAGAGGCACCAAGCAGTCATTCCTGTCAAAGTATCCTGGTTGGGAGAAGCGATGTCAGAAGAAGTCTCCCACCTGTCATTTCCATCCTTGGGTTTTCACGCTGACATCTATACCATGCAACTCTTTGTATTAATCAGTCTTTATTTAAGTAACCAATACCTAAGATAATCAATTCTAAAAACATGTTCCTTTTTGTGTCATGGTTTCAGAGGTTCTGACCCATGACTGGCTGGCCCATTGCTTCAGGGTCCATGCCAGGGTGGCTCTTGATTGAGCAACAGATGAGAGAGGAAGGGGCTGGGGTTCTACTGTCCCCTATGTCTTCAAGATTGCTAGGGGAGACTCCTGATCACTATAGTTTTACCACCTGCTAGTAGTGCGGAATTGGGGACCTTGGGAGGACATGCAAGGTTGAAACCAAATAAAGCTCTGCATACAAATTGCTGTGTTTTGAGCCTGGTTGGAAAGGTTCTCTGAAGGGGAAAGAGTTGCGGTCTTTGTCCTCTGCAGGGTCAGGCACCAGACTCTGGGCTGGTATTGTGATGGGCAAGGCCCACGTGATCCTTTACTCACAGAGGCCCCAGGCTCCCATGCCCGTGGTAAATAGGTAGGGGTGTGGACTTTGAAGCAACACCTGAAATGCTGCCGAGTTTCCCTTTGCTTTGAGGGTCTTTTCTTTAATAACCCTGGGCCCTGGTACTTTATAATCCAGAATATCCTCACTGCAGCATAGCCCTGGCTCTCTGCTGGGCTGGCTAGCACTCCTCTCTTGTAGGGTCTTCCCCGGACAGTAGTCATGCTCTCCCTACCACTGTCCTCAGAGCAGTAGATTAGAAAGACAATTGGGTACTCATGGGCACATGACTGAGGGGTTTACCACAGTCTCCCACTGTCCCCCAGGGTAATCGCGGCTCCTCCTTTCTATGAAGCCTTCTCGGCTAATCCCTTCATCTCCATACATTTGCTCACGCTGGACTTTAACTCAGGGCTCTGTAAGGACTGCCCTCTCCTCACGCTCTTCAGCGCAAACTCCTCGCGGCATGGGTGACACGGGAGAACTTTGGCAGCCTGCCTGCCACCCCTTTATCACGCATGGTGACCAGGTGACCTCCTTGAGAACCTCTGTCTGCTGCACATACTTCATACCACAGAGATGAAGTTCCTTTCTGTAACATGAGGGTCCTGCTTGTTGGGGTTACTGTCCTGCCCAGTACCCCACAGCCAGCAAGCCCCAAAGAAAATCACACAGAGAGTCTACATTAGGTTATTAACTGATTGGCCCATTATCTCAGGCTTCTTACTAGCTCCCATAAGTTATATTAACCCATTGTCAGCCACATAGCCGGTACCTTCTCTCAGCTGGGCTGCTACATGTTGCCTTGTTGGAGATCTGCACAGGAATGCCAGGGAAGCTTCCTGCTTCCCAATTTCTCCTGTTCTCCTTGCTCCACCTCTACTTCCTGTCTGGTTTTCCCGCCTATACTTCCTGCCTGGCCAATCAGCATTTATTTAAAACATGATTGACAGAATTGTCCCGCACCACCTTTCTTTTGAGAGAGAGAGAGAGAGACCCTTTTTGTAGTTAATTCTGGCCTTGAACTCAGGATGCTCCCTGCCTCAGGCTCAGAGCGAGGTATGAGAGATTTTAGCCACTAAACTCCTTCTGCCTTTACGCCTTTCACCGTTTTTCCCACCTTGAAAGGACTGAGTTCATGCACCAAGTTACAGTTTTCTCCCACGGTCTCACTTCCACAATCTGACTCTAAAGAGTGGGGAGTTGCCGGGCAGTGGTGGCGCACGCCTTTAATCCCAGCACTCAGGAGGCAGAGGCAGGCGGATCTCTGTGAGTTCAAGGCCATCCTGGTCTACAAGAGCTAGTTCAGGACAGGCTCCAAAGCCACAGAGAAACCCTGTCTTGAAAAGCCAAAAAAAAAAAAAAAAAAAAAAAGAGAGAGAGAGTGGGGAATTTTGAGGATATGTAGAAATAGAATTAACAGGGCCTTTTATGTCATACCCTTGTTCTTTTCAAACGGTGTGTGTGACTTATTACAAGATTGTTTGCAAGCGTCTGAGCATCTTGTCTTCTCTGCCATGGTGCCTCCTGTAACTACTGATAAGCCATTTCTTTAAAGTAAACCCCCTTTCCTTTGGGCCCTGATAGTTCAGATTAGTGCCAAAAAGCACAGTGTGATCTTGTAACAGTTCAGAGAGGGAGGAGAAGTCAGAAAGTGTAGACAGCCCACTCGAGGCCCCTCGGGGTGGATGGCTTTGCTAGGAAGGTACCCATGGTGTGTCTGACAAGTGTCTACTGCTGGGCTGCATGCCAAGCCCTTACAGTGAAATTAAAGCTGTTTTTAAATCATAAAATGATGCAAGCTTTGTAGGTACAATGGAAGAGGTCTCTAGGTGGGTGGGCAGGTGTGGTGGCTCCCTGGTTCTGATTCAACTCCTTTCTCTGGGGAAGGAAAACCAGAGTCAACATTTGGGTTCACACACAATTCAGACACTCTTCCATGTGCTTTTCTGTCAGGGGAGTTAGGACACTGGCTTCTGTATTCCCCAGTGGAGATCCTGTCAGCGACCAGATTCATTATAAATTGGGGCTTCCTACACACTGAGAGCAAGTGAGCTGGTTACTTACGCCAGAGAGCCAATGCCCCGAGTTCTCACTAGAACGATGCACCATTAAATCCCTCAAGTGGCGCTCACAAGTCACTGCCCGCCCCTACTGCCAAGACACCGTGGCTGTGGTAACCCATCTAGAGAGGGTGCTGGTCTGACCCCGAGCTTTCTCTTTTCAGGTGGAATTTTAGCAGCTGTGTTCTGCCGCATGAAGAAAGACAAGGGAAAAGGGAATGTTGAAAACCCTCAGTCCCCTGAAGCCAGACCTCTGAGAAGCTGAATCGGAAAAGAAATGGTCAAGTTTATGCACCAAGTGCTACATCAATGCCTCAGCTGATTGATTTTGTCCAAAATGTGAACTATAATTGGTAGCGTTTATGCATCATGTGCTATATCAGGGCCCCAGCTGTTTAATCTCACAGCGTCATCCAAAATGGGAACTATAATTTCTTTGATAGCATGCCACTCTTGTCCTGTAATATTTTATACTGCTGAGATATTTTATGTGCTGTAGAAACGAGAGTTATTTTCCATTTTTCCCATGACATCTTCCTCTTCCACAAAACCTAAACTTTGCGCTCTGGGACAGATGAGCTGATTACACTTCCTGTCCGCTGCTGCTTCAGAGACCCGCCAATTGTCCATCCCCAAACTTCCCAGACTCCATTTCTTCTTTTTCTCTTCTACCCCGTGTCTCTTCTTCTTTTGGTGTTACACCGAATTTAGAATATGTCACACAAAAGAACAAAGTGTAGTCTCAGGAAAAAGAAAAGTGGGCAGCCTCATTCCTTAGCGCCAACAGCAGCTTCTCTGTGTGTTTAACCATCTTGGGTGGAGGTCCTCCAGCTTGGCCATGGTGCAGACCCTGGGGAGGTATCAAGACAGTTGCTCCATTTCCAGAGGGATCGGCTTCACGAACCTGGGCACAGGATTGAAGAGCTGTCTGGGTTTCCTCACTACTGCACGCTTACATACATGCTGCACATGTTTTGTTTGTATGTTGAAGTTTTGTTATATATTTATAATGTGGCGGAAACAAGGACGCCTGGAAGTGGTGAGGAAAATCAGCAATAAATGTCGGTTTCAGTTGTTTTTATTTCTCTGATCTATCTGTTTCATTTGATTTGTATGTGTGTGTGTGTGTGTGTGTGTGTGTGTGTGTGTGCGCGCGCGCACGCATGTGTGCATGTGGGGGGGGCAGGTAGGTCCAGAAAGCAATGGTTGTTGTTTTTCAAATGTTTCTGCCATATGGAGTAAGGACTAGAGGAAGGCTGTATGGACCTTTAAGCCACTGCACGCCTCGGCTCCCAGGCATGTGGAACCTCGACAGGTCCTGCCCATAGATGCCGGTGGGACTTGGGGAAGGCAGAGGCACTGTGCCTGGGAAAGCCATTCCTCCACCTGAGAGATCCTTCATCCTGCTGCCACCTCCTCCCCTGGGAACCCTGTGATGCAGCAGAAAAGGCATGGGCTCTCTCCCATCCCCGCTATTCCCTGGTAGGTCAGAGCCAAGCAACCCCGGGGGCCATGTCCCTCTTCATCAGGAGAGACTCAGACAGGATCCTCTCACATGCACTTGGAGAAGGGGCTCTTTATCCTGACGATGTTATAAAAAGGAGAGTTTTATAATCCAACTGCTTCCTATTTTATGGATTTATCCATGTTTGGATTTTCTCACCCAGCATGGAGCAGCTCTTTTTAACATTTCTAAATGACTTGCTGAGGACCTGCTAGGTGTCAGTCAGTCATGCCAGGAAGACAGCTTTCTGAAGTGATTTTGGGGGCTAAGGACTTAATAATGATGGATGAAATACAAATTGTAGCTCTGATTTCCACGTGTTATCTGTCCTGAAAGTCACTCATTTCTTTGGAGAGAAACTAAAGGTCCCCTTTTCCGGGAGTTTCTCACTCTAGGAGTGCCAGGGGGAAGATAGTGAGACAGGAACGTCACGGGAAGGCAGGTTCCTTCAGCCAGTGTTCATCTGACCCAGGAGAGCATTTTCATTGTTATTGCAACAGCTGGGCTAATGTGGGTGGCTAGAATCCAAGGCTCCATTTGGAAGAGAAGGGGCTGTAGATAGGAGAGGTGGGAACAAAAATAGCACAGTGCTTACCCTACATTTGTAGTTCCTCTTAAATTAAGCCCAAGCCTGAGAGGCGGCATTGCTGTTTAGGGTGGCATAAAAGCACCACTGCTATTCTGGCACTTGGCCAAGAGTGGATCCCAAAGGCAGCATTTCCTGGGGCCTCTGCTCATCACAGCCAAAGGAGGCCATGGCTTTGTTTCATGGCGGACACTGAGAATCAGTGAAGGTTGTTGGAGTCTCTAGGTCAGGCACAGGCTAGGATGGAAAGGCCCTGGCTAACGTTCTCCCTTCTACAAGGAGAATTCCGATGGCTTTGTGGCGCTGAGGAAGGGAGGAGGGATTCATGTGTAACAAATATGATCAATCAGCACCTGCCAAAATTCTGGTTTGTCCTGAACTTTGGCTCCCAAACCTCCATGGTATTTAAGTTCTTCACAGCTGTCTGTCCCTTTTCTCAGGCTGGCTTCTATGGCAGGGCCAGCCACACCCATCCAAGAAACTTTGACATTGTTATTTGGGCTCTAGGAGGCACCAGTGTGTTCCAGGAGTCTCCGTAATAGGCAGTCTGGACCTTCAAGCAGCAGAGGCTGCAGAGAACAAGAACCTACAGAGAAAGGACCAGTGAAGACACATAGGTCTTTAGGAGGAGGTGGGAAGAAGGGTCATTGGGAGTCTCAGGCCATCATATAGTTCTAAGACTGAACTAGATGGATGGAGAACCCCACTATAAAATGATCTGTTATGGGACCACTGTCAGAAAGAAACCATTCAGCTCCAGGATGGCCATGTTTTGCTGCAAGTGTGAAGCCATGGTCCCAAATTTATAGCAGTAGGAGACCTCTAACCTGCTGGCAAAGTCTGTCTATCTTTCTGTCTGCCCTTCTCCCCCACTGCTGTTGCTTTTTTTTTGTTGAAGTGTGTGTGTACGTGTGTGCATGTGTGGTGTGCATCTGTGTGCTAGTGCATGTGTGAATTCGTGCACAGATAGAGACCACAGGTTGACATTAAATGTCCTTCTCAATCCTTCATCTTATTTGAAGCAGGGTCTCTTACTAACTTGAAGCTCATGGATTGGTATAAGAGGTCCTTCTGCATTTGTGTTGCTTTCATTGGTTGAATAAAGAAAACTGCCTTGGCCTTTTGATGGGCAGAAATCAGGTAGGTGGAGTAGACAGGACGGAATGCTGGGAAGAAGGCAGTGGGGCAGATGCCATGATTCTCCTGCCAGAGTCAGACATGCTGAATCTTTCCCGGTAAGCCACAACCTCATGGTGACAGATTATTAGATATGGGCTGAATCAAGATGTGAGAGTTGGCCAAGAAGAGGCTAGATATAATGGGCCAGGCAGTAATTTAATTAATACAATTTCCGTGTGATTATTTCAGGTGTAAGCTAGCCAGGCATGATGGAACAAGGGGCCCTGCGCTGGGCGGCTAGGAGTCGGGCACCAGGAACGGGGCCGTGCTCTTTTTACAACAATGGATTGACGCAGGGTCTCTCACTCTTGAAGCTCATGGATTGATTGTCAAGAAAATGCCCTTCTTAGAGCTATTTTTAGGTAGGGAATTCATGACTCAGTGGTTAAGTGATTTCCCCAAAGCACATCAGCTTGAGGCCAGAATGAAGATGGGCAGAGTGGCTCAGGTTTCAGACGTGATCCGCACAAAGGAGATAATGACAAGCCCCACTCATCCAAATCATTCTTGTTCACTGAATCTCTGTTTCCTAGGAACATCTGAGTGAGGACTAGAGGTGGCCAGCACAAAGTTGAAGGGAGACCCTAGAAAGTCATGCTGGGGCTGAGTGGTGGGCAGAAGTTTCTGGACGCACCAGCACATGATTAGGACCTGTCAGACATTTCCATTGCCCAATTCACTCAAGCGAAGCTCAGTGCTGGATGCCAGGACTGCTGAAGCCTTGGCTGAACACCAAGAATTGAATGAAGATCCTTTCAGTGGCCTGCTCTACCCTCTCGCCTCCTCCCTGTTGCTCACCAATCTTCAGCCCCTCTGCCCATCTGCTGCTTCCATGAAGTCATACTCTTTCTAGTTTTATTCCTTCAGCGTCTCTGGAATATTCTTCCTCCTTCCAGTCCCTCACATGGTTGTTTCTGTCCCATCTCAGTATGAAGGCTGCCTCCTCAGAGACAGTCTTCCTGTCCTTTTCCAGGAGCGCACATTGTGAATTTCTTTTCTATGACATTCCATGGTGTGTGATTACATCTTATATTATCTTGTGTCTTTGGGTCAGTGGCCTTGCCATGGGATGTCAGGGGATGACTGTCACCCCCAGCAGGAGGTATGGTGTCTCTGGCCTCCATGTGCGTGTGCACACATGACAGATGGCCTCACAATGCACCTGCACACATCTGAGCACAAACACACAGAATCTAACACCTGCACACATCTGAGCACAAACACACAGAATCTAACTGTAGGGCCAAGATGTCCATATGACACAGGTTTAAAGAACTCATGTGTGCTAAACTGCCAGGATACCTTACACTTGTAAACAAAGTAGGGGTGGCCAGAGAGGAAAAGCCAGGGAAAAGTCAGGGAGAAACATCCCCTGAGGAGACAAAGGGTAGTTTTCTGTTCCCTGTGGGTTTGAGACTCCTTCATTATTTGGATCCATATGGTTTCCATGATCACCGAGGTCCTCCTTTCCATGACTGGAACATGAGGCTAAGAACATAAAGACTTATTTGGCTCCTTCCACTGTAGTTTCAGGGACTCCCTGGAAGGAGCACAGAATTGAACTTGCATGAGATCCTTGGCATAGGAGAGAGAATGTTCTGGAAACACAACTATGGATGTTCTCCCTACCCTTATGTCACATGACAAAGAAAGTCCCTGTGAGCAGGAAAGACTCAAGCGGCTATATTTTGGAATTCATCCAGGGTGTTAGAAACATCACTAGACCTTGCCAATTATCGTCTGTGCTGTGAATCCTTTGTAAAAACTCCACACAGAAATATGCTTCTGCTACTTTGGATTTCCCATATCATAGATTTTGAGAGTAAGAAAAAGTCAATATTTGTCTCCTGTGCACGTCCTGGTTGGTGCTCAACAGTCATTTCCCTTCATTACTGGGAGACGCCTCTCTTCAGCCCCTTGGGGTCTCCCTGTCTCCGTTTGTTCATGTGCTCGCCTCTGCTGCACACCCCACAAACGCAGATCCCGAGCTCATGCTTCATCATCTTTGTGGGTTTTCCGTGGACTCCTTGTGACTCTTTATTTGGTTTCTCAAGACAGGGTTTCTTCATGTAGACCTGGCTGTCCTAGAGATCACTCTGTAGACCAGGCTGACCTCAAACTAAAAGAGATTTGCCTGCTTCTGCCTCCCGAGTGCTGGGATTAAATGTGTGTGCCACCACTGCCTTGTGGCTGAATCTTTAATCTAACAGCTGCCTGGTAAACACTGAAAAAATCTGGAGAATTCCAAGTCCTTTGAGAAGCTCCGTGTTTTGTCCTGTTGACTAAGGCAGATCGTTTCTAGTCATCTGAGTCCAAAGTTGTCATCTGCTAACCGTTTGCTATATATAGTTTGAATCTGAAGTGTCCCCAAAGGCCAAGAGTTGAAAGCTTGCTCTACAGCCTATGGCACTATTGGGAATTGGCAGATAAGGGTGTGAGGCCTGTTGGAAAGCTTAGATGTGTGCCCTTGAAGGAGATGTTAGAACCTTGCCTACTCCTCCCATTTCAGCAATTCCTCATCCCCACCGGTGAGCAGCTTTGGTCTTTGTCCCACACTGCACTTCCAGCTGGAGACCCCAAATATCAGGGCCAGGGGGCGAGCATGGCATCCTCAGACGAGCCAAGATGAACCCTCCCTTTCAAGTTGATGTCCTCATTATTTCATTACGTCGATGGAAGACTGGTTAAAACACAATGCACCCTAAACCTGCCGTGCCTGGCGAAGACAACGAGAGAAGTCTTAGCTGACTTGTGTTTTAATTTCGGCATCTTTTCCTTATCCCAAATTAGACCTGATTGGACAAGAGCAGAAGGAATGAGCCCAAAATAACTTTCAGCTGGACTGGAACAGTTCAAAGCTCCTAACAGAATCTCACCACTTTTCGAAGCTTCTGGCTGCTCCAGAGTTTGAAGGGAATATATTGACTGCTACAAGGTCGTTTGACAGAGCTAGGAGTGAAATCATTTAGTATGTGTTTTCTGGAACTCTACCCGGAATGATTTTCCTTTCGACGTATGTTTAGCCCCTTAACACACCTGTTGACTAAGGCAGTGTTAGTGACACCCATAGGGGTTTCCTTAGTTACATAGTATTTAGGACACAGGGAGCATGGCAAAATGCTCAGGGTGAGGAAAGGAGAGAGACAAGAAAGCAAGGACGTGAGCAGTCTGCAGAGGAGGGGACGCCTGCTGCCCATGAGGCCGCACCCAGAAAGCTCTCTCAGCGGCAGGGTGTTTGCCCCAAGTCAGCTACGAAGCCTCTCCAGATTTCCGCAGCTTGATCCACAAATGACCTTACTTACTTTCTTATCCCTAAGAAGCAACCTCACCAACTCCTGCTTTTAATGCTCCCTCTCCATTTGCTCTTTTGGGTGTACTCAGATTCTCTATTTGCTGTGACATTTGCCCATCCTGGGCCACTCTTACCTCTGGTATTTGACCACAATCAGAGCCCCATTCTGAGACCAACCATTAACCACCATTATAAAAGCCCGTCTCTGTGAGGTCCTGCTGTGGGATGGCAAATGGGTTGGGAAAGGCGGCTCAACAGCTGGGAACAGACAGGCGAGGGAAACCAAATTCATAAACCATGTTAAGAATTTTAGTGCCCTGGAAAAAACTCCCAAATGTTCTGATCATTAAATTATTTGCCTTAAATCACTTTCAGATGAATGAGTTTGGGACAAACATTACCAACTTTCTAAGCCGAGTCATATGTTCCAAGAGCAAAATGGAAAACAGAGAAAAGACGGATGATCCATCCCTCCCCGCCTGCTTCTGAAGATGCTGTCAGGTTGGGTAGCAGGAGGATGGGGCAACAGACGGCTCCGGTGTGTCTTCCCTTGAGGGTTGCGGTCTGAATATACACACACCTCAGACCACTGATCCAAAGGAATCTAATCTTTAGATGGTTGTGTCATCTAGAGTAGTTGATTTTAGGATCTCTACTATATGTTAGATGATCGGTAAGTGTTCATTTAATTGATAAGTAAATCCATGAACCACAACTTCCGGTGAAGACGATAATGAGGATATACCCTGGACGATTGTCCTAATGAAATGACTCTTCGTGCATGGCAGGAAACGGCGACTGAGAGCGAGCACTCACAGACTGTAGCACTGCTGTCACCGACCTGTTAGGGACAGCAACAGCCATCGATGGTGACGAGGAGGAGCACGATGTAGCTCTGCCATCACCCAGCAGCAGCGAAGGGTGGGCTGCAGGCTCCACCGCTAAAGGACTCACCAGACGGATGTCTCCACAGAGTTAATTTATAGTTTGGTCTCTTGGTTCAGAACTTTAAGGTTGGGTAGGAAAATACCAATCTGGAGCTGGCCGAGCTGGTAAAACAGTGATCTCAGCACCTGTGTGGTAGAGGCGAGAGATCAACATCAGGCCAGCCACACAGATACGTCAAAGCTGGTCTGGACTACATGAATCTTATTCTCAAAAACAAAAATAAGGAAAATTCTAAGAAATTCCAATCTAGCTTGATTAAAGAGGCAGGTTGTCAAAACCCAAATAATGTTCAAATCATGATCCACCCACCCCATGTGTCTCATTTATCTTATTTTCTTTTCTCTCTCCCTCCCTCCCTCCCTCCGTCCCTTCTTCCCCCCTCTCCTTATAAATTGAGAATTTCACACAGGAATAGGTGTTTTGACCAAATCCACCCCCATTCATTCCCTCCAGTTCCTCCCCTCAGAGCTTCTTCCTCACTTCATGCGTGTTCGCCCCACTCCCACTGAGCTGGCTCTGCCGTCTGTATGTGCACATGTGTGAGACCGCCTGCTGGAATATGTGCAGACATTCAGGGGCCACATCCCTCAAGAAAATTTACTCCCTTTCCAGCAGCCGTCCATCCCCAGTAGGGTCTCCATTGCAAATGGGACTCCCTGAGCCTCTTCTCTGTTCATGCTGAGATTTTGACCCTGTTGTGGTTTTGTTTTTTTAAAAATGGTATTTGCTTTAAATTCCCTTTCTCTTTTAAAAAGACGCCCAGGGAAAAACACTTTGAGACTTGCTTAGCTGCTGTATCAATACAGTTAGTCTGACTTGGGAAACAACAGAAATCTTTGACGCCTGTATTTTGAGGCTTCTTGTTACTGGGGCACTGCCGGTGAATTGAGAGTGCTATCAACACTAGGTGAGTTCCCTACCATGGAGCCACATCCCCAGCCCGATTTTCCAAAGCTAATACCTATAAATTCACCCAGTACCCCCAAAACCGAGAACACCACAGAGCACTCTTAATGAAGTGCCTGAAAGGTTGATGAGACTAAAACTTAAAGACAAGGGGGTGGAGCAGAAGCACAGAAAGATACAGTCTTGGCATCAGAAACCATTCTGGCCAGAAGATGATGGAAATTTTTTAATGTTGAAATAAAACCTATAATTTAGAATTTTATGTTCAGAAACAAACAAGCAAAAAACAAAAGCCACCAATCAACTTTCAAAAATGAGAATAAAGTAAGGCTGGTTCAGAGAAGCAGAAGATAAGGGATTTGTTACCAATGATATTTATACTAGAAATACTAATAATTGTTAAAATAACATTTGGGAGGTAAAAGGACAGAAATAATAACTGACAAAGTTTGGATCTACAAAGGTGTGGTGAGTGTCACCTTGACTAGGTTAGGCATGTCACTGTGGCTAGCTCTGGTCAAAAAACTATTTCTGGATGTGTCTTTGGGGATGTTTACCCAAAAGGTTACTATTTCAATCTGTTCACTAAGACTGGTGCTCTCACCAGTGTGGTTTGGGATCATCTAACTAGGGTGTGAATGAGTTAAAAAGGTAGAGAGAGGGCACACCTGTTCCTTCTACCTGACTGGCAATGACCGGGCATCTGACTTCAGCTAGGATTTATGCCGGTATCTCCCCGGGTTCCTAAACTTCTGATGTGGGCTAGAAGGACACACCGCGTTCCAGGACAAGCGTTTGCATATGGTAAGTCATGGATGTTGCCAGTCGCCATAACCAGAAGAGCCAATCCTCACAGTTAATCTCTTCCCATGGGTTAATATGTCCTACTGGTGCTGAGTCTCTGAAGAACCACGCATATTACAACAGAGAGGAAATATGATGGGTACAGCAAATATGGGGATAAACATGAGAGACTTCTAATTTTTCCTTGAAACATAATTGGCTACTTGAAATGAAATTATATATTTTGGATTCATGACGCATAACAAAGTATGAGAAAGTAACACACGAGTATAACAGGTGACAACGGACACTGGTAAGGGACCGTATGCCGTGTTACAGCACCAGGTGGAGGATGCTGTACTTGTAGTGCATATTCTAAACCTCACGATGCAGGAGTTCCTGCTGTGTTATGGACGACATTACTCACATTTGTGGGGACTCTGATGTCTACAGACCTGCCGCACTGCTAGCTTTGCAGAGAATAACAATACAGTTATATACAGCACAGAGTACTTATGTTCCTGGTTAGGCGTGCACTGTACCTTATCATTAGGGTGTGTTCATGTTACTCACGAGAACATTTCCTGTGAAACAACATGCGTGTTACACCAGCACCACACACGTGCATCTATGTTTACTGTATTTCTTCAATAGAGATAGAGGCTATATGAAGTGATTTTTTTTTAAAAGGAGGGGAAAAAGCAAAGTATAAATGGAGAAAATAGAAAAAATATAGTCAAATGGGTCAAATGGTAGCTTTAAACTCAACTACATTCATGATTAAAAAAAATACTCTAAGAAGTACAATTAATATATGACCAAAAAGGCGGCCTCTGTATTGCTAAACAGAACAGTCCCCCAAGAAGCTGTAATCACTGCAAATGTTTATGAACGAAGTGTTAATGTACCCATTTTCATCAAAAAACATTGGTGAACTTTAAGTGACAGAGAGGCCACAGTACAATGTCAGTAGATGGCTCCGTGCTCTCCAGTAGACATTCAAACAAACAAACAAACAAAAAATCAAGAAAGAAACAGCAGGCTATTCTGATGGACTTAGTGGACACCACTGGATGCTCAGCCCAACACCTACAAATCCACATTTGTCTCAGCAGCCTACGAAACACTGCCAGAATAGACCATAGTTTAGGTCACAAATTTCAAGTCAAACTAGATATTATAAAAACCTAAAATCATTTCTTTATCAGACCTTAGTGAAATGAAATAAGGAGTCAGTGCCATAAAGGCAGCTGTGCAGTCTAACAACGTGCTCCTCAACATTCAGTGGCCAGTGCGTGGGGTTGGGGGTGGGCTTAAAATCCCAGAAGGAGAGGAAATGCGATCACAACATGGCGGCACCCATAGACACAGTGAGGGCAGTCCTGAGAAGCTTCTCTGAGTGCCAATGTTAAAACATCAGAGGTTTCGATAATCTAGTCCCGAGGTTTGTAGAACAGGAAAATGGCAACCACAATCGAAGGAGATGGTAAAGGTTCAGACAGGAATGAACAAAACAGAGACCATGCGACATGATGACAGATCAGGGAAACAAAGCCACAGTCCTCTGAAAAGAGAGGAAACAGACCATGAATCCAGTAAGCCAAGATCAGTGATGTCAAAGGGAAAGGTGAGGTCACAACACGCACCACTGGACCCAGAGGATGGTCAGGCTCTGCTCTGAACATGTCGTGAGACTGGAGCAGTAATAAAACATCTGCAGACAAAGGAAAGTTCAGGACCACATGGATTCATTGCTGGGTTCCACCAGACCTGTGAAAAGAAGACAAATACATGCTGGCTACAAAGAACTGCTTTAATATGCATAAAACAGGTTTTGGAAAGTTGATTAAGTGCCAGGTTTCTTGTTAGCCTCAATCAAAATATCTCTTTCCTTGCTCTCATCTCTGTCCTTCCTCAATCTCGACTATCCCATTCCCTCAAGTTCTCCCCTTCCCCTTCCCCTCCTGCCTTCCCTACTCCTCCAACCCTATGCTCTCAATTTTGTTAGATGATCTTGTCTATTTTCCCTTTCCAGGTGGATTTATGTATGTTTTTCTTAGGGTTCACCTTGTTATTTAGGTTCTCTAAGATCATGAACTATAGGCTCAGTGTCCTTTGCTTTACAGCTAGTATTCACTTATGGGTAAGTGGATAGATACCGTGTTCATCTTTCTGGGTCTGGGTTACCTCACTCAGGATGGCTTTTTCTAGTTCTATCCATTTGCATGAAAATTTCAAGATGCCATTGGTTTTTTTTTTAATTTTTTTTTAAATCGCTGAGTAGTACTCTAAGGTGTAAATGTGCCACATTTTCTTTATCCATTATTTGGTTGAGGGGCATCTAGGTTGTTTCCAGGTTCTGGCTATTACAAACATAGTTGAACAAATGATTTTGTAGTATGATTGAGCATCTTTTGGGTATATGCCCAAGCGTGGTATTGCTGGGTCCTGAGGTAGGTTGATTCCTAATTTTCTGAGGAACCCTCATACTGATTTTCAAAGTGGTTGTATAAATTTACATTCCCACCAGCAATGGAGGAGTGTTCACCTTACTCCAATCCTCTCCAGCATAAGCTATCATTGGTGTTTTTGATCTTAGCCATTTTGACTGGTATAAGATGGTATCTCAGAGCTGTTTTGATTTGCATTTCTCTTATGCCTAAGGATATTGAAGGAAACAGCATAGGTCTCTCTGAGTGTGGATGACAGTTGTGTGACTGGGGCAGACTGCAGGGCCACTGGCAGTGGCACCAGGATTTGTCTCTACTGTTGTACTGGCTTTTATGGTAACCTATTTTCTTTGGATGGAAACCTTGTTCAACCAAGATATAGTAGGAGGGTGTTGGACCTTCCCTAAAGCAATGTGCCTCATCCTCTCTGTGGAGTGGATGGGGGAGGGGGATAGGGTGGAGGGGTAAGTGGAATAGGGGAGGGAGTGGGAACTGGGATTGATATGTAAAATGAAAAAAGACAGTTTTCTTTTCTGAAAAAAGAAAAAAAAGGAAACAAAAGAAAGTTGATTAAAAAGGAGGGATGGTTGGAGACCATGAGCTGCTGAACTGTTATGGGAAAAGGTTCCATCTCTTTAAGCAGTTTTTATTTACTTGCAACCACCTACTCTCATGCCACAAAGTATCTCTACCCCACTGACAGAAGAAAACCATCAGACAAGGGAAGGGCAGGCTATATTCATTTAGCATTTCCCTTGACTGATGGTAATATCTTAGGGCCATGCCTTAGCATGAGCAAAGCTAGGTTTTGATATCACATAGCAACAATAGTAACAACGGAAGCATATCTGATAAAGATGGAGCCGAGGGGGCGGGGCAACACACAGAGGCACCAGGCTCTCCTTTGGTCATGTGTCAGTACAGAATCTCTCATGTAGGCTAAGTCTCTGTGCTGCATGAGGGGACGTCAGTACTACTGACGTACTACTACTAGTGTCTACTCAGTAGCCTGGTTATGACTGGTATGCTGGAATGTTCAGAGGGACAAGCACTGGGATGGGGTCGGTTCCTCAAACAAGCGGGAGCACGCCACTAGACACAGTGTGTTAATGGCGAGAACCTAGGTCGGTGCTTTATT
Organism: Dicrostonyx torquatus; assembly: GCA_028555095.1. Classification (NCBI taxonomy): domain Eukaryota; kingdom Metazoa; phylum Chordata; class Mammalia; order Rodentia; family Cricetidae; genus Dicrostonyx; species Dicrostonyx torquatus. The sequence goes on from JAQHUG010000622.1 coordinate 384,152, forward strand.
GGTTTGTGACTCATTTGCAAATACCATGACCCATGCTGCTTTTATATGATAACCCGCTGAGAAAAACTCGTCATTTAGCAGATATTTGTGGCCAAGGTTTAGAAATTTTGCCCATAAATAGCTTTTACTCTATTTATTTAGGAAGAAACAAATGATCACAAAATTCCACAGGATGGCTACCACCCAGGGGGTAACCATGGCCACCCAGGGAATGACAAGTCCAAGGAGCGAGACTGAATCACCCACCACTTGCAGTAGGGAAGGGAGAGCAAGGGTGTGGCGCTCAGACATCCTGGGGCCTCACTTTTCTCTCTTGATGCCGGGGAGCAGTTAGCCCATTGTTCCAATTAGTTTTAAAATAAAAAGACAGTTCCTGGCATCACCCAGCCCTAGCATTTTCTATCTAACTGGGTTAACTAACACTAGGGAAGGAATTTAAATATGCAAGTTCCTAAGGTGTAAATAAACATAACAGCCCCTTGGCAGCAATGATGAACTAGTGAGCATTTATTGCGAGCTTACTGAATGCAGAGTACTGTTTTTAGTGCTTTCAGTGCGGTAAGTGTTTAGCCGTTGCAGAGAGTCCTTTATGATCATCATTGCTCCAAACTGAAGAAAGTGTGGGAGAGACCACTGTCCACTAAAACTAGACACTGGAGTCTGCTGTGGAGAGCGAGGTCAAGCTGACGAGGGGAACAAGAGTTCTCCTGCTGCCGAGGGGAGTTGGGGTGCACTGGGAAGAGTGTCCCCCACAACAGGACTTTTCCAAAACAGCCCACAGTGCTCTAGATCTGCTGGTTTTGTTTCATAAGCAGAGAGGCCTCAACTATTGTCTCCGTTGCAGATAAGCCCGCTGTATTAATCGGTCTCTTAGGACAGTTTTTCCATTGCCCTAGATGTACTTAATGCTAATCCCACCCTGATTTCCTCTTTCGCCAAGCTGAATTTTATGCATCTGTACTTGTGTTGCTGCCAATCCTGTTTAAAGCTTTCTACTGGGTTCCCATTTCTTCAAAGATATTTCCTGCAATCAAAGAGATTTATTCTCCAGATGAACTTCTATGGATATCATTTTAAAAGATTTTCCTTTCTTTGTGACAACAATCCAGGATAGAGTTTTGTACGCTGCTGTTGAAAAGGATGTCATGGATGTCTTTGGTTCACAGTGTTTTCAGAGACATGACTCTGCTCCCTCCGAGAGGCCTTCTTCCTCCAAACCAGGTTGCCTCTCCATGGGTCCTCCCCTCTTCTCTTCCTTTGTTCTTCCTGTATCATCCAGTTCACTAGCTCCTCCATCCCTTCTTCCCATAATGTCACAACCCCACTCCTTGTCGTGCTGCTGATTTCCCTAACATCCATCCCATGTCACTCCCTGCAGTGGTCCATCCACTCTAGTGTCACGGCTTGTAGCTTCTGCTTCACCCCTCAACCTCAAGAGTCCCCTGTCTCTGGTGACCTCTGACCCATTTGTTGGTCAGTAACCCTAGCTCTGCCTTCATCAACCAAGTAGCATCTGGTGCTGTGGACTCCTCTTCCTTTCTGATATTATCCCCTGAAACAGGCAGCTCCTTCAGGCAGCCATCCTGGTCATCCCCGATAAGAGGCAGCATCTTATGCCCTGCAATCACTTATGTGTGCAGCATGCTTGGATTGCAGCTAGCAGTTTAGCCCATGAAGTCTGCCTCCAGTGAACTAGAGACCCACTGTGCCAGGCTGGACAGTTATCCCATGACGTCTGCCTCCAGTGAACTAGAGACCCACTGTGCCAGGC
>JAQHUG010000622.1:408191-420996 GCA_028555095.1 Dicrostonyx torquatus
TTAAGGTCTATTGGAGTATATGAGTGATAGAGCCTCCCAGGCTTGAGGTTAATGGGTAAGTGGTGATGATTGGGCAGACTGGAAGGGAGGTCAAGGACAGGACAGGCAAGCCCTTTCTGAAGAGGGTCAGAGAGTAAATATTTTAGGCTTTGCAGGGGGCATACAGTCATTGTCACAACTACCTAAATGTCTTTGCAGCAAGAGAGCAGCCGCAGAAAATAGAAAGGAAATGGTACAATTATTTTGCAATAAAACTTTCTTTATAAGAACAGTGGGCCGAATGTGCATGTCTAGCAAGGTTTACTCTTTCTTGGTTCAGAGCATTTCCGGAACTGTGGGAATGGTTGCTCGTTGACCTCCAGGCTCTGTCTCTGACTTTGGATAATCCACGAATTTCTCCAAGTCACAGCTCATCTATGAAGTAAGGACGAGAAGGTAACTGCGCTGTGGGATTCTGAGGTTGGATGGGATGGGGCTCACTTTGGACAGTGGCTACGTCCTAGTAGGAACTCAATAAACGTTAGCCGTTGCTGCTCATCCAGGAACGTGATCAGAAGACTCCAGCAAAGACACACAGGGAGATGACAGCTACAGAAGGCCCGACAGGGACCTTAAACTATAACGCTTTGCAAGCAAACTCTCTTCCAGGACGGGGGTTGAGCAGGGTCTTTCTGAAGAGGTTTGAAAAGACTGGTGGCTTTTTGAGGCTTTCTTTGACCTTCCCAAATGTGACTGAATTCACTCTGTTCACATCATGCTCTCTGTCACCTGTCAGCAATTTGAAGGCCGTCCCAGGGTATGAATGGCCAACACTCCCACTTCACGCATTTCTATCTTCTGGGTCCTGGGTTGGTGAACGGCTTTTGAGTTTAAGGCTCAGGGTTGGTAGAGTCTGCTCTACTGTGAGAGCCATAAGCTCACCTGTCTAGTACTGTTGGAGCGGACTTTGGGGAGGACCTTCTTCAAATGAGGCTAACACCCCCTTATGCAGCAGTTCCTACATTAGAGCCCTTTAGCACTCGAGGGTCAAAGATAAATCTCTGTAATGCCTGCAGTCCATCATCCCTTCCTTCTTTCCTTTTCTTCCTTCCTTTTTCTCTTTCCTTCCTTCTTTCTCTGTCCCTCCCTTCTTCCTCCTCCTCCTTCTCCTCCTTCTTCTCCCCGTCACCCCCACAAAATCTTTCTATATTTTTCTTACTGGCCTGGAACTCCCTATGTGGACCAGGCTGGCTTCAAACTCAGAGATCTGCCTGCCTCCACCATCATCCGGAATAAGTTCTGGAAGTAAAGGCATGCACCACCGTACCCCGGCTTTAGTACATTCTTGAATAACCAGTTGCCATCTGATTATTAAATGGACAATCTTACAAGAATAAAAAGCTAGCTAAAATCTGAAAGTTTAGCAAACAGAATATGGCAATTCTACGGTAGACGGAGCCCCCCACCATTGTGCATAACCTAGATAAAGAAAGTGAGGGCGAGCCATATTCTCAGATTCCCATCCCCCATATTGTAGGCATTACCCGGCACCTTTCTGGCATGGTACAGAAGGGCAATGCCACGTGGGGACACAGCTGCCATCTTCCTCTGTTCTAACAGACACAAATCAATGGGCCCTGGCATTTGGTCCATCTCTTACTTGTATTGCTTTTGAAAGCCTAGAGTGTAGAAAGCCAAAAAGCCCTGTAACAAAATGTGCCTTTGGCTTTAGCCAAATTTCCTTCAGTTGTCTGCCTCTGTGGTGAGTCATTCCAGACAGGAAGTAGAGAGAGTCGGGAGAAAGGCCTCCGTCCTCCATCCTAGCTCTCTGTGCAACCCGGGCACCGCCCCAGAATTGGAGACAGACAAGGCAGGAGTCCACAAAGGCTGGAGAGGGACAAAATGAGCGTCCTTGTCCTTGTCCACAGACAAGCAGGGTGATAGATGTAAAAAGTCCGAGGCCTTTCCTCTAGAGCATTTCCCATGAATACTAGATGTCTTGGCATTGGCCAAGATTTAACCCAAGATTTAATCAACCTCCACAGCGCTGGCGTAGGCTAACCCCCGACAGCAGCCAGCATTTGCTGTGTTGACTTTCTTCACACCCAAGCCTTTCCTGCCACAGGAGAAATCTGCACTTTCCCAGCATCCCCTGCTCTAGCCTTTCAGGGTGACGAATTATAGCTGGAGGCTCCTCCCCTTCCAAAAAGTCTTCTCTCTCACCTTGACGTATCTGTCAAGCATGTTGGCTATAAACTGTCTCTAAAACCTGCTCAGCTTTCTTCCCTCCGTTTGCAGTTTCTTGCCTTTTAGAGACAAAGCAGAAGCTGATGCTGTGAGTGCCTTATCCCTACCCTTGGCACAGCCACTGCCTTTGGAGTAAGGTACTGTGTCAATCACCAACATCGACCAGTTAGATGACCGCTAAACTTGCTGGTTCTCAGCCTCAGTGTTTGTATCTGTACAATGGGCATCAGAACCCCTCGTAGAAGTTGGGAGGATTGAGTGAGCACGTTTGAAATCTTCAGTCAGCTACTGGGAAGGCCAGCTACCTTTCTCAGGGATGACAACCCATAACCACCCTCAGGACACCCATGCTCCTGCATCTTGTTTTTGATGTTTTCTTTTCTTCTTCCATGGACCTCCATTTTGACCACTTAGGACTCTAGGTCTCAGCCAACTGGTTTCACTGCCAGAGGGATTTATCTGTTCGGTCCTGCTGTTGTATGTCTAACATGAACCTTGAGACTCCAAGCTCTGGCTCTTGCCCAAACTGTGACCACTGCAGAGGAATGAAGAGATGTCAAGAACAGCAGAACATCTCTCTCCGACCTAGGCGAGAAACGAGCTGACAGTGCAGCATCCCTGGCCTCGGCTCCACAGTATGGATGCTGCCCAAGCTCTTACCTTGCTCTGAATCCAGGACTGGAGAGTGCTCGGAGAAGCGGGCGTTGAGAGGATTATATTGACAGAGTGTTTGCTATTGTAATCATTCTCCTAGATGGGTTACTAGTGTTCTGATCATTGCTGCATTACTGCAGATAGTTTTTAACCACAGAAACAATAGAAATGCATGTGGTTGAAAGGGTTCACCCTCATTAGAAGGTTTGGATATGTTAAAAACTCTCCTCTAAAATACACATATTTATACATCCCACCCCTTCTGGGAGGTACCCACATTATGTCGCGTGTCCTTCTAGAAAAATATGCAATTTATGCAAATACATGCATTGTCTATTCCTTTTTATACAAATGGTACATTATAACACTATCCTGCATAACATGATGGCTGATGAAGTGTTATTTCTTTCGTTTTCAAAGCTGACTAGAACTGAGGAGACAAACCCACGTGAAATATCATTTGTCAAGCTGCAGTCTCCGTGTCAATCATTCTACCACTTCAGAGAAGGCAAATGAGGGCTGGGGGCTTCAGTAGGGATTGATAGAGCATGCACACAGCAGGCATTTCTCACTGGCTTTATCATGGATATGTTATGGGAGGAGCCGATGATCAATGTCTGTGCTACCATGGTCCCCACATACACAGTAACCAGCCTACAGTGATAGATTTAAAGGGATGGGTTTTTCCTTCCTTCCTTCCTTCCTTCCTTCCTTCCTTCCTTCCTTTCTTTGTTTGTTTTTGAGTGCTACTTTTCTTTCAAGCACCACCAACCCCTACGCCTCTCTTGTTCCAGGTGTGTAACATGAAGTCTGCCTTTGTTACCCTCAGTCCTCTTTTTAGTTGATTTGTTGTATGTGTGCTTGTCTGTGTGTGTGTGTGTGTGTGTGTGTGTGTGTGTGTTTTGACGTGTGTGCAGGTGGCAGCAGAGACCGGAAGAGATGTCGGATCTCCTGGAGATGGAATAATGGAGAGTTGCTTGGGAACGAGCTGATGTGAGTTCTGGGAACCCAGCTCAGGTCTCCTGGAAGAGCATAGTTGAGCCATGCCTCCAGCCTCCTTGGTCATCTTCTCTCATAATGCTTTGCTTGGGTATTTTAGTCTTGCTTGTCTTTTGTTTATTAATTATGGTTTCTGATTTTGCATTTTTTGTGTATTTTGTATGTGTGTATATTTCTGGTGTTTTTCTTTCTTTTTTTTAAAAAAATTCTAGATATTTTGATTGCCTGTTTGTTTTCTAAAGAAGAGAAAGGAAGAGCATGGAGGTGGGGGGAATCTGGGAGGAGTTGGGGGAGGGGAAACCATTGTGAGAGTGTACTTTTTGAAAAAAATGTTTAAAAAAGGCACTCATGTTTGCCAAGAATATAAAAATGTAATCAACCATAATATCTTAAAACCCTCCAGTCTTTATACCCATTGCATTGTCAACTTATTTATACACATTCAAATACACTCTTTTGGTGTGGAACAATTCTGTATTCTGTCAATTATGTTTTAAATAAATGCTGATTGGCTAGTAGTCAGGCAGGAAGTATAGGCAGGACAACCAGACAGGAAGTAGAGGCAGGACAATGAGAACAGGAGAATTCTGGGAAGGAGGAAGCCCATTCCTCCCCAGTCCTGTCCAGACACCAAAGAAGCAGGATATGACCTGCCCTGCTGAAAAAGGTACTGAGCCATGTGGCTAACATAAATAAGAATAATGGGTTAATATAAGTTATAAGAGCTAATACAAAGCCTGAACTGATGGGCCAATCAGTTTATAACTTATGACAACCTCTTTGTGATTTTCTTTGGGGCTAAACAGCTGTGGGAACTGGGCAGGACAGAAACCCCAACAAGCAGACCCTCATGTTACACTCTTTAATAATAAAAAAAAATATCATCTAATTCCAAAAAGCATACAGCTTCCACATTTAGGTGAAATATGCAGCCTTAAAGCCCTGGTATAGGATTCAGGAAGTGGGGGACCCAATGCCATCAAGCAATGAGAAGAAGTGGGGTGTGGGAAGCAACCTCTAATACACTGTCTCCACAGCAGGTTGCAAGAAAGCAGGGAGCAGGAGGTGAGCAAAGAGCTGTCTCCGAGGGACACCTGTGTAATGAGGCCGCCAGCCCTGTTTGGACCCTGAGAGCAACTGACCTCAAAGTGAACCTGCCTATAAATTGATGATAAATACATGAAAAACCACAAGGCACCAAAAATAGAATGGCCATTAACTCCTGGATAAACAAGGCTTTGCAGGAAGGAAACTGAATAAACAATGCTCCTGCTTCCATAAAAATGTAACCAGTAAATGGTAATTTCACCTCAGTTTTTAGTATAAATATACATGGAAGACAGCAGAATTGGAAATAGAGATGCCAGAGGTTTATGATGAAGCTTGTCTTCCAGAGAGAGAAATCTAAGTATAAAACAAAACTTCTCGAAGGTGAGTGAGGAGCTAGTACTCGGTCGAAGTTCCCAACACACTGAAAACAGGAGCTAGAGTCAGGGAGCTCAGGTGGAGCCCTTGCCTGGCACTCACAAGGCCCCGGGTTCCCCCACACCCTTCTCACCCCAAACTGGATTACGTCATATTCCAACCATCCTATTCCTGCTTGTTTATTCAAAAGAATTGAACTTAATGAAACATGTCTAGCCTCATGATCATTATTACAGGATTATCCGTAATGTCCTATGTGGAAGCAGCCTCACGCGTCTGTGTACACAATGGAACACTCTGCAGTCTTGAAAATGACACTTTCCCAGTGTATCTTATAGAGTAAACCTAAGACACCATGCTAAGAGAAATAAGCTGGTCAGAAGAAGACAAACTCTGTGTAATTCCACTTTCATGAGGGTTGTAATGGAAGCCCTGAGAGCTCAGAGTTGTGCTTGCTGAGGACGGGACAGAGTGGGCAGGGAAAGCCATTCAGTAGACACAGTTTTACTTTTGCCTGATGGAGAAGTTTTAACTGTGCAGTTAAAACATGGACAAATTCAGCATATAAATTATGTATTAACTTTTTCTGCTGTGTAGTACTCCATTGTGTAAATGTACCACATTTTCTTTATCCATTCTTTGGTCAAGGGCATTTAGGTTGTTTGTGGGTTCTGGTTATGACAAACAAAGCTGTTATGAACGTAGTTGAGCACATGTCCTTGTAGCATGATTGAGCATCCTTTGGTATGTACCCAACAGTGGCATTGCTGGGTCTTGAGGAAGGTTGTTTCGTAATATTCTGAGAAATTGCCACACTGACATCTAAAGAGGCTGTACCAGCTTGCATTCCCACCAGCAATGCAGGAGTGTTCCTTTTACCCCACATCTTCTCCAGCAAAAGTTGTCAACAGTGTTTTTGATCTTGGTCATTTTACAGGTGTAAGATGGAATCTCAGAGAGACATAGATGGATCTAATCGACATGGAAAGTAGAAAAAGACAAGATTTCCTGAGTGAATTGGGACCATGGGGGGACCATGGGAGAGGGTTGAAGGGCAGAGGAAAGGAGGGGAGCAGAGAAAAATGTATAACTCAATAAAATCACTTTTTCAAAAAAGGAAAAGAAAAAAGAGCTAGTTAAAAATAAAAAATAAAAAAATAAAAATTTACAGTGAGTTTCTTTATATATATTTGTAAAGGGGCCAGGTGGTAGTGCATGCCTATAATCCCAGCATTCAGGAGGTAGAGGAAGGCAGATCTCTGTGAGTTCGAGGTCAGCCTGGTCTACAAGTCTAGTTCCAGGGTCCAACACTACAGAGAAGCCCTGCCTCAGAAAAAAAAAGTTTGTAAAAGGAAACAAAAGACAAAAAGGAAGAAATGACATGCCCTTTAGAGACAATACCAGAAGAAATAGCTCTGCACAGGTCATCTCTGGAGTTGGGGCCCTGCGAGGCCAGGTTGACTGCTTTATGTCACAAACCTTTGAATATAGAATGTGTCACCCACAAGGAATAGTCAGTTAAAACCCATTCGGGGACGTGAGAACACATTAAAGTTCCAAAGGAAAATGGGTCAAAGTTACAATTCAAGAAGAAAATAGAAACAAACAGCTAATTAAAAAAAAAAACACTGATAAGTCTTCTGTCCTATGTAGAATCTAGATTTGTTTTTTAAAGACATGAAAATAGGAGAGGACTACTTGGAAATAGGAAGGAAATCAGCAGGAGGAAGACTGGGGACAAGAGAGGAAAATGGATATAATCAAAGTATATTACATATAACTATGAAAATAACATGATGAGTCATAGCTGGGGTCACCGTACTGGGTTCCTGGAAGTTTCCCTGGCACCACGTTTCTCCCTAACCCCACAATGGCCCCTCTATCAAGACATCTCTTCCATTGCTCTCCTCCTTCATCTCACCCCAGCTGGACCATCCTGACCCCTCCTGTTCCCATCCTTCCGTTCCCTTCCCTCTACCCCCAGTCCCCGGTTTACCCAGGACATCTCATCTATTTCCTCTTCCCAGGACAATCCATCATTCCTTCTTAGGTTCCTCTTTGTTACTAGCTTCTCTGGGGCTCTGGATGTAGCCTGGTTATCCTTGGTTTTAGTCCTAATACCCACTTATGAGTGAGTACATACAGTGTTTGTCTTTCTGGGTCTGGGTTAACTCATTCGGGATGTTTCTTTCTAATTCCATCCATTTGCCTGCAAATTTCAAGGTGTCATTATCATCCCCCTTCCCCCCAAGGAGTAAAACTCCATTGTGTAGATGTACCACATTTTCTTTATCCATTCTTTGGCTGAGGGGCATCTAGGTTGTTTCCAGGTTCTGGCTATTATGAACAATGCTGCTATGAACATAGCTGAGCAACAGTCGTGGTATTATTGAACATCCTTTGGGTATATTCCAATAGTGATATCACTGGGTCTTGAGGTAGATTGATTCCCAATTTTCTGAGACACCACCACACTGATTTCTAAAGTGGCTGTACAAGTTTGCACTCCCACCAGCAGAGTGTTCCCCTTACTCCACATCCTCTCCAGCATAGGCTGTCAGGAACGCACAAGGATGACCCACTTGCTAAGACTTCTAGCAATAGTGGAAAGGGTGCCCGAACTGACCTTCCCCTGTGATAAAATTGGTGATTGTCATCACAGAGCCTTCATCCAGTGACTGATGGAAGCAGAGGCAGAGATCCACAGCTAAGCACTGAGCAGAGCTTTGGGAGTCCAGTTGAAGAGAGGGAAGAGGATTACATGAGCAAGGTGACCGTCAAAATTATGACGGGGAAACTCAGAGACAGCTGACCTGAGCTCATGGACTTTGAACAGACAGCTCGTGAGCCAGCATGGGACCAACTCAGGCCCTCTGTATGTGGGTGACAGTTGTGTAGCCTGTTCTGTTTGTGGGGCCCCTGGCATTGGGACCAGGACAAGTCAGTCCCTAATGCATGAGCTGTCTCTTTGGAAGCCTATGATGGGAAGCCTTGCCCAGCCTGATACAAGAGGGAGGAGCTTGGTCCTGCCTCAACCTGATATGGTATGCTTGGTTGACTCCCGTGGGAGGGAGGCCTTACCCTTTCTGAACAGAGATGGAGATGGGAGGAGGAATGGATGGGGAGAGTAAAAGGGAGGTGGGGGGAGGGGATAGGAGGAGAGGAGGGAGGGGAACTGCGGTTGGTATGTAAAGTTAATTAATTAATTAATTAAAAAACTAGATGCTTAGGAAAAATACTGAAATTTTGATATCTTGATTTGTTTTAGATTTGTTTTTATTAAAATAATATTTATATATGTTCATACAAAAATGGCATAATGAAAACCACTATTTTATAATTGATACATGTTAATTTTAAAGGAGAAGACAAATTATTGTCATAACACTTTCTCTGGCAGTGCCACTTACAAAAGGAAAGGTTACATACGACAATAAAGAAGCTGATGAAGAGTGTAGGATAACTATGCATACGTAAAATGATGTCTGTGGTGAACTTCAGCTACCCTGAAAAACCTTAGAGACTTTTGTCAAGTAAATAAAGCAAAAGTCAAATTGTATAGCCTCAACCTAAAATACCAGTAGTTAGCAGTGCTTGCCTGGGCATTATGATAGGCAACTCTCAATCCCAACGCATATGTCCGTGATACGTTTGCCAATTAGATCTTATACATACATGTTATATATGTTTATTTTCCATCAGAAATTATCAATGAAAATTCTAGTTTTATGTTTGTTTAGAGAAGTAATTGTCAGCACACATTGCCAGACAGGCTCTTTTCCTGCACTCTGCTGAGCATTGGATCCCCCACAGCTGCTAGGATCTCTGAGATCAAACACCTGGAGGAGCTTGAGCCTTGCAAGCTCCTCTCGTCTTGTTGATGGTCTGCCATAGACAGAAGTGATGACTGCAGATTATTTACCAGAAAATAAGAGCAAGCTCCTATCTGGGTCAATCCAAGATTGCATTCCTAACTGTTTTCCTAGCTCCTGACGGCTTCAGAAAGTGTCCTGAATTCCAGCTAGTGGCGATCTTAACCACTGAAAAGAGCAAGAACCAGGATGTAGCTTTTGGGGTCTTTACCCACACTGGGAGGGCTTCTCATGAAGCTGCTACCTTTGAATCACTGACTCCTTCCTGTAGGTCATCCTCTCTCATCCATGTTCCTGTGAGCTAACACCCTCAAAACTTAGTCACATCTTTGGTCTGTTGTTGGTACCCACCGGAGGTTAAGAAAAATGTGTTCAGCTCCCCAATAAAGTCATGAGCCATCGGGAATTTGTAACTGAGCTCGTCTCATTCTGCAGGACTTGTGCAAGCTCCCCACAGCAGGGACAACAGAGGGCTGTCCCTGTGTTTTCTGCCTCCCACAAACACCATTCTGCACAGACACTGCTTAACGGATGAGGCGCATGGACCCAGCGCCTTCTCTGCTACTTGTCCATGCTCTCAACTCTTCCTCTGAGCCTGCCAGCTCACAAAGCCACTCAGTCACTGATGGCCAGATTGCTTCACTTGAGTGGCAGGCTGGTTTAGAGTCCAGTGGTTTGGGGTCTTCCTGTGTCAGGGCCTTCAGGGCATCTTCACAGATGGAGAGATAAAGCAGGCCAGGAAGGCAGGTCATGATTTATGAAGATCAGTCATAATTAACCTGTTCTGAAACATCAGGGCTTCTGTAGAGCTGAGAGCATGTGCGGTGGAATGGGGGTTTCCTGCGAGAAAACAGAAGAGGTAATTACCCTGTAGCTCCCCAGGTATCAGCACTGTGGGAACAAGAGCTCCGCCTCAGCGAGACTGTGATTAATGGGAACTGAATGAGAAAGGCATGACTTTGCAAAAGGGAAAATCAAAGATAGGATGGCAATAAAGTTAAATTTATGAACATTTTCATAAGACATTTCTCCCTAAGATCTTAATGTAATTTTTCTTTGCCGAGAACCACGGCTCTACAGAGTCAGGCTAGCTGTCCAGAATTAAACACTTTTTCATTGGTTTGGTTTGGTTTTTGAGACAAGGTTTTGTTCGATAGCCTGGATATCCCAAAACTCATGGAATAGCCCAGGCTGGCCTGGAACTCATTGTGTAGCCCAGACTGGCCTGGAACTTGTGGTGATTCTCCTGTCTCATCCTCTTGGGTGTTAGGATGGCAGGTGAGAATCACCTGATTAGTTTTAAACTTTGAATATTACTGATGTTTGACCAGAGAGCCAAGGAAAGTGAACTTCTAGCTTTTGACTCTAATGAAAAGCAGAAAAGAAAACAACAGGAGGGCCCTACTGGTTTGTTCTCGCCACATTGCTCATAATCACAGACGTGTCTGTACCCCCCGCCCCCCGCAGCATCTGGTGAGAGCTTAGGGGCTCTGGAAGTGACCAGCCCTGGACTATGGGCAGGAGTGGACTCCTATTTGGAACCTTCTGTTTCCACACTCTGATTGCCTTTGACCTCTAGAGTAATTTAAAACCAGAAGATGTTCTGTTGTGGAAAATTCTGTTCTTGGGACGATGCCCAGGCTTTTGATATGGGAGAACCGTTCACATCTCCTGCTTACAGCAAACTCCCTACACATTGTAAACCGTCCGTGATCGGGGCACTTTAGTTCTTCCCTCCAAAGTAAATAAATTAATTGAAATCAACAAAGGAAGTTGATTTCCCACAGTAATCAGGCATGAAGGGAAGCCAGGAAAACTGACGACTGGGGCAGAGCAAAAGGTGGACTTCTTCCATCGCTATGAGGGATGCTTTCTTTCCAGTGCCTCCTTTGGCTGCTCGGGCACTCGGATGCTCGGGCGCTTGCGTGCATGGTGGTCGTAGGAGGCAATGGCACTGAGATCAGTGGTTTTCTCCTCATTGTGCTCTGAGGCAGTAAACTGAGTCATGGAAGACCCTCTGCTCTGGTTCCCAACAGAACTTAGACTGAGACAGACTCAAGTTCTATCGAGTTTCATTGTGAAGTGTTTGGAGGCGGGTCTCCGGTGGGATGCTTGGAGGTGACTGGTCCTGACCCTGCTCCTGGAGTTACCTATTCATACACAGAGATTACGGGTCAGGAGGCAGCCTGGCTCTGTGTTTGTGATGTCTCTTATCACCTTGAGACTCTGCAGAGAATCCCCACCAGCAGGAAGGTGCTCACAGGGAGGAGCTCTTTGGCCTTGGGCCTCCTATCTTCCACAGCCATAAGTTTAATGAACCTTATTCTGTATAAACTCTGTGATATCAAGTTATAGCAACAGAAAATAGATTAAGCCGCACCTCATGCCTAGCTGATTCTCTTCTTCAGCGGTAGAGGAATTGGTCTTGGCCAGGTTATGAAGAAATCTGCTATCTCTTTCTTGGGAGTTATGAAAAACCATTTATTTCTTCCTACCTTTTCTTTCCTCTTTCGTTGCTTCCTTCAGCACTAGGGATTGAACCCGGGGCCTCGCACACGCCAGGCAAGCACTCTGCCACTGAGCTATGCTCTAGCCTTGTCTGATTCTTTAAGATGTGGTGCTGCTAAATTTATCAAGACCAGTCTTGACCGTTAATGCTCCTGCCTTAGCCTCCCAGGTGGTTTGGATGACAAGCCTGTGACAGGCCCAGCAGATGGAGGGCATTTCTGTCTTTTGTTGTCCCCTAGAGGGTAACAAAACCTGAGGTGAGGGGGGATTTAGAGGTGGCTGGGGACTGAGGATTCTCCTCTGTTCCCAGCTAATTGCTTCCATACAGAGAACTCTGTCATTTTCACAGAACAATATTTCTCTAGGCTTAATTAGCATTAGACTCATGGAAGGGCTCACCCAGAGGGGCTGACTACTAGACCAGCAGAGTGAGGCCTAAGAATTCACCAACCAGTTCCCAAGCTACACAGACGCCTCAGTCCACCATGACCTGGAATTCAGACCTGTCCTCTGACAACACAGTGCTTGGGTTTCTCTTGTAGATGGAGCATTCCTGAGCAGCTGGTTACATACCTTTAACACTTTACTTTGAATTCTAAAGAAGTGATAAAATTATTAAACTATCCCCAAAACCCATAATTTGTTTCATGAATTAGCAATAAGGTATTTAAATATTTTAACTTGTCAAAGAAGAGACCACAGTCAATAACTAAATTTGAAGGCAGTTTGGTGCCTGTCTCTTGGTGAAGCTCTGGAGAGAGGGCACTTCTTAGCCAGCTCTAGACCTGGGAACCAGTTCACTGGCTCACTAGGCTGTGCCTGGGAGGAGGAGGGAAGTTCAGCAAAGCAGAGTAGGGGCTCAAGTGCCCCAGAGAGAAAGTAACTCAAGGCCGGGCTCTTGTGCAGGGCAGAGGGTTAGCCAGGTGGCTTGGGAGCAAGCCACATGGGGGAGGTCAAGGTAGCTACAAAATTTTGACTTTGTTGCCATTTTGCAAATAGATGGCCTTTGGGGGCAGCAAAGGGTTTTCATCAGGAAGGAAGCAGCTGCACCCAGAGTTTAGGTGGCAAAGAGTGCATGGGAGGGGTGGAGTGGAGGGGTGGGGAGTAGGGTAGTGGGAAGG